>DF244128.1:0-30458 GCA_000507305.1 Breviolum minutum Mf 1.05b.01 | reverse complement strand
CAGTAGTTCAACCTTGTCTTCGGATTCGTTTGACTGAAACTGAAAAAGTCCGCGCAAGTGCGCTGTTGCAGGAAAATTGAAGCCTTAGTGGTTTTGTTTGTAGATTTGATGATTGTCAGACAAGTATGTTTTTTATTTACGAGAAGAGGCGTCACGCAAGGAAATCGTTATTTGGCCGATTTTGGGAACAAGCTTTTCGACAAACCGTCATGTGAGTTCCTAGCATACCGAGGTTTTGGGCCGAAGGTAAACTGCTCACACCCTGCCTGGCCTTCCGCAACGAAGGACCTTATAAGGCGAAGATGTGTTTTCACCACGAAGATGTGAATGAAACCCACGTTTAAAAGGGGACAAAAATGTCGTTGTTGCGCATATCGATATGTTAAATATCTCATATGGAATCATCATATGGAATTCATTTATATTTTTACTGTAACCAGGTGTTTTTTTCATTTGTTCAGATCATTTGAAAGTGCAGGATTTTTATGGATGTTCTTCATGAAAATGTCATACTGTGTCGTGTTTTTTTTTAACTTAAAAATCCTGCAGATTTGGGTCCAACTTTTTGAGGCTTAAAATATCAGTGAAATAGTGGAAGAAATCCTGCAGCAGTTATATATGAAATCCTTATGAAACATGGGATATTCTCCATCTCCACTGGTGAGCCGGATTTGTTCAATAAAAGAACGACCTCATGACGGCCTTGACCTCACCCACCAGGTGCGTGTTTCGCAACTTTGCCCTGACCCACCCTATGTTCCGGCACGGTCAAAAGCTGCATTTGAAGCCTGGATGGACTCGCAAGCCGATGCGGCCGAGATATGAAAAAAACCTGAAGATTCATAGGAAATTATTTAGATAGATGTTTCAAAACATCAAGCTTTACAGTGGTAATATGTCAATTTGGGGGTGGGGGCAGATTGAATATGACAGGTTGGAACACTTTATTTGGTACCTTGAGATGGATTTGGCATCAGTTTCTGGCAGCTGGACTAAGGATGGTACCAGTTGGCTCGCCTTGAACTGGGAAGCAGACTCGTCAGCTGACTAGCGTCGTCAACAGGATGGTTCCTTGGCACCAAGATTTTTTCCATGAGAGTTGCAAAGAACCAAACAAAGTAGAAAACGCATGAAGTCAATGAAGACATTGCAGTGTGCAGATGTGATGTGTCGTTTTGTTTTCAGTGATGGATTTCTGATTTGTTTTGCCAAATCGGCAGCCGAGTATTTTTGGTAAAGTTAACTTTATTTACTTTATTGCGGACATGTGCAGACTGTGGAAAGCCTCGAGAAAAATGTGTTGCCAAGTTGCCGAGGTTGACTGCAGGTCACCTAAGGGCCGTCTCCCTGTCTGGAACTACCGCCGGGCGTCAGTGTTTGGGGATCGATCTCTCTCTGTATCAAGCACTGTTTTGGAGAATGTCAGTGTAGACAAGCTTGAACAGGCCTTGATATGGTTTGGTAGGGATATCACACACGTTCCAGGCATAAGCCGACGGTATGCCACTAGCCAGGAAGGAAGTCTGTCTGACATTCTTTGGTACACACTCTGGACTGCTAGATCGCCGTTGCAAAATGAATGAGGGCTGGGCTAAACCATGGATCTTGAAGTGCAAAGAAATAGATGCAAATAGATGTTCCCTGGAACAATGTTGCATTCGTGGGACTGAAAATCCAGTTTGCATTTCAGCCATGTCAGCTTGAGTGGCAGCTGTAGTAAGTTGAGGTAAAGAGTTGGTGCAAAGTCTGATCATTCTGATGTTCCATGATTTTGGACGCTCCAGCTGAGTGTTTTTGAGGATGCACCACGCCTTAGCTGAAAAGAATCATCCAGAAAAGAAAAGCAAAAACAACTCTCTGCCAGAAAAGTCAATTTGAGTCAATGTGAATCAAGTCAGCAAAGTCGGCAAAGCGAACTAGAAGGAGCCAGCTTTTCAGTTTGGGTGAACTCGTTTGGGTGAAAAAGAGTTCTTTTTGGTAAAATGATGGCACTGATTGTTGCAAAAGCTGGTTCATTGCTTTCAAGCCAGTTGAAGTTGGTGATTTTGAGGTTTTGGAGGGGCTCATTTGACCAACAAACCAACATAGATTGCTTTGCCGAAAGGACACCTGCCTTGCATTTTTCACCCTCTGGATGCTCCCAAAAAAAAAGAAGCATGAACTGCATGAACTATTTTTGGCACGCAAAAGTGGCGCATTAGCCACTTTTTTTTGTTTCCGTGTTGTCAACCCTTGAACCAATCAAGTTTCAGATAAATTGTGGATCGAATACCCACCTGTCATCCTTTGGGGGCAGACCCAGTGGCATGCCAATGTCAGTTTCAGGGCTTCTCGTCGGGCTCTTTCGATGACTTTTTTGAGATCGGAAAGTGGCAGAAGCAGACACTGAGTAGTAGAGAAATATTTGGCTAGATGAGATATCTCCAACGTCCTGCCAAAGGTGTCAGCTTTTTGTCATTTAGAGGATTGCAGAATCCAAAGTTCCAAAAGCGAACAGTCATCTGTCAGAAACATGACAGGATGAGTAGTTTTTGCTTTTTGGGTGACAACGGTGATGTGGCTCTGGGAAGCTTCTAAGGTATATACTTACTCAAAAAGTTCGTTCATGCACGAGAAAGTCCATTTGTATACACTAATTTTTCCAGCCTGACTGGCGGTATACACACCATGGTCCATATGTGTCGAATTGGAACACTTTGGAAGAAACCATTGAACATCATTGAACTACTCCTGAACTTCTTCGAATATGGGAAATTTCATGAAACCCCCCCCCATAAGGCTGGTGAATGCTGATAATGAGTTTGGATTCTTTTAGCAACTGGCTTCCACCGTTCTCAGGGCTTAAACCGATTGTCGGTTTGCCCGTAGTTGCCAGCTGCAAGTGCCGACTGCATGTCTGAAAATCTGTGGGTGCCGCCATTGATGCTGTGGTAATGGAGCCTTTTGGTATGGAAGTTTGGATGGAAAATTGTGGCAGCTTCCACCTTATGCATGCAGTCATATCTGTATATTTACAGTAATCCTGCTGATTGTGAAGACGGAACGCCCTTGAGGTATTGGTTCTTTCAGCAACCCAGCTTGCATTTGGTCACAGTTTTGCTGGCCTGTTTGCTTCACATTTGGTCAAAGGTCGGGAATTTTCCACTACATGTTCCTTGACAACCGCTTCAAATATGAGCCTTTAGCACTCATTATGCTATTGTTTCTTGGCGACACAAAGCAAAGGAAGCTTGGAAAAGCTCAGGCACTGCAGTTTCTTAGATACAAAATCTCCCATGGGCCTACCATGGGTTACCTTGCGTGTCGGGCAAGCAGACCATGTGGGCCAAGGCTGCTGTTGGCGTTGGTCTACAGCCTTGGCTCATGCGCACTCAACTATGCTAGCACGTGGCCTGCAAGGACCTGTATTGCCCCGTGTTGCCCATTTGGAACGCGGCAGCTCGAAAAATGTCGATTGCAACTTTGTAAGGTCCAAAACCTCAGAGATACCATGATAAATCATTCGGATGTGCCTACACCGATATGTCCAGGATTGCCATTGTGCTAGCTGCTCTTGGAACTTGTACATGGACACCGGGCAAGATGGAAGACAATGATAGCTGCTTGCCGGGCAGATGCGCAGAACAATGTGCTACAACTGTCCTGCAAAAAAGGTCACGTCATCCCAGCACATGCTGAGGTAAGGTTGCCCTGCTGGCATCATGAGGAGTCATGACACTTTGCCTTCTTTGGTGGAACTTTTGCAGCAGATTGGAGAAGAATGTTTTGTGCAGTGCCGGCATGATTGTAATACATGATTTTCACATTTGCCTGCTGATGTGAAAACTAAGGGCACCTGGTTTTGCGAGAACTACGTGTTTCAGTGCAAAGAAATGGAACCATGGCTTCCAACGTGAGATGTCATGGTGCAATTCTTGTTTATCCTGCCCAGAAGAGACCAAGGGGTTTCTTTCGGAAAGGGTAGCAAGAAAACTGCCTACTGTCGTCGAACCCCAAAGGGGGCTTCCAGAGGGTGGTCGTTTCTCAGTTGAAGAAAAAAAACAGTGTGAGATTGCGAGATGTGCAATCCGACCAAGAAAACTGGAATCAGATGAAATCGGGTATTTTCATGCATGTTCTCCTAGCAAGTTTGTTGCACTTGTGGTTCTTTGTGGATGGGATGATATTGGCTGCCAGCCGCGCAGGTACTTGCAGGATGAGTTGGAAAGGACATTTTACTGCACGGATTTTTTCTCTTTTTCCAGAATTTGAAGGGCTTGCACACTTGCGAGGGAACAACTGGTTTCATAGTATTGTTTCTTGGCTCACTGAGAATTCACCTGTCCGATGTCATCCTTTCCGGAAGTGCCAGTATCAGTTCAAAGGAGGGCTACCGGGCTACCTTTCTATTCATCCCCTGTACCTTGCTGATATTGGAGCTGCATCACAAGAAACAGCGGATTGGCATACTTTCGATCATGCATAGCTTTTCGATCGGTTGCTGATGTTGCTGTGGCGCAAAATGCCAGGTAGGGCTCAGGGTTCTGCTGGTTCGACACCTGCAGTCAGACGTTGAAACGCCATTTCCTTTGCTCGCAGCTAAGCAGACCTCAGGAAATGCAACATACCTCCATTTCGGTGCGGGAATGGTACAGATGCTGAAAGCAGGCAGGTCCTTTTTCAGTGAATTTGCTTGAAATTGTTTGTCATGGAAGACTGGAACCCGGACAGCCCTGACAGGCACTCTGATTTTTGTGCTCGTGACCCTTGTTTGGCTAAGGCTAACCTCGCATTCTGCAGAGGGAGTGTTGCATTTTGGGTGTGGCTTTCTAGTTTTAACAAGGTCAATCTCAGTTTTGAAAGTAGGTTTTCTGTTCTAGATCTTTTTGAGCAATGTCTAGGGGGATCAAAAATTATGCAGAAATTATGAGTAAGCTCATGGGGCTCAGACATGCCCTTGTTGTACCAATCTGAATCTGAGAAGGCGAGATTCCTCGCCCTTTGCGACGAGGGCCATATTTGCATCCAAGCTGCATTGGAAAGTCAAAGTGTAATTTCTCAAAGCTCAAGAGGCATTTTTTCGAATTTTCGGTCAGATTCTGTTGCATCACCTGTTAGTAATAAACACTTCCTACAAGGACAAGGTGCACTATTTTCAGAATGAAAACCAGTGTATCGAAACCCCAGGCTTGCCGTAGTCAAGGATTCCCGTTGATTCGGTGTTTCAAGTGGTGGACTGGAAAGTGGAGTGGAGCCTTCAATATTGATTTTTTTCGTGATCCTGAGGATGATGATGATGATGATGATGATGATGATGATGATGATGGTGGTGGTGAAGATGGCGTCGATGATGATAGTGAGGATTACGGTGAAGATGATGACAATTATGATGAGGATGATGGTGATGATGTTTTCATGATGCTCATAATGATGATTGTCAGCACCATGTCCTTTGGCAAGTTTGGGAGGGTTGGCATTCCACCCACCTAAAAGTGAAGTGAATTCACCTTGCAAGGAACGCATTCCAATCTTATGGCTCAACCTTTGGTGAGACCATCCGCATGATTTTGGAGGGCTTGTTGGTGTTTTGGTATTCAGAAGTTATTCCAACAAAGAAACAGCGAAAGGAATAAAAACGCCCAATGCCCCCCAAAAAAATCGACCCCAAAGACTACCAAAAGAAATTTACAGTAAAAAACCATCAATTTTACCTGAAAAAAAGTGTGGTTAGAACCGGTCCACGAGCAATGCGTGCAATTCTACCCCCATGGGTACCTTGTCTTAAAACTTCGAGAAGTTTTGCAGCTCTGGCAGCGACACTCAAATTGAAATCGCCTCTTATCCAGGCCATCCAGCGATGCTCAAGATGGAATCTGTGTTGGTTTTGCTGATTTTTGTTTACACAAAAAAAAAGGGTGGTTACCTCAGAGTTGCGGCAAAGTGTTGAAAATTTATGCATTGCATAAAACATCTATACATGATACATTTAAGATCATTTAAGGTTTACATAATATAATTCCATGTTTCATATAATACGAATAGAACATGATATTATATACCTGATGTAGATATGAAAACCGGGAGAAAGATATGACCTCAAAACATTCCATTGACCACGACTCGTTGCCTGCGAATCCGACAGGTGGAACGGGTGGATCCGACGGTCACTTCGAACGTGGCAAAAGCATTGAAGCGAAAATTGGGTCCTTCAAGTTGGGATGGTCAAGTACCATGGGAGCGTGGGAGTATGACACTTGTTGAGTTGACGAAAATTTGATGTTTTTGATATTTTTTCTGAAGATTTTTGGTGGAAAAAAAAATTGGAATGTACAATAACCCGCGGTTTCCTCTTTGGTGTAGGATAAAGATGAGCAGACTTACTTCTTAATTGGTGAAGGAGTTCTTCCATCTAGTATCATATCCTCAGAATTCTTTTGGCTTTGTTGGGTGGTGGTGGTGACTCAGTTGTTTTGATGTTTTTTGAATCGATACCTGAAAGATGAATCACCCACCGTATGGTTGTCCTGAGCTTTGTTAATGGGAATCCCAGCTACGCACCAAAGTTACCCCCACCGACCACAGAAAAAGGCGAGTTGATAACCATCTTGGACCACCGTGAATCATTCTTATCAGACCAAGAGATCCAGAGAAGGACTATTACCAGTGATGTTTGGAAAGTCAGCGCACTTTCCAAGCTTAATAAGACTAGTAGTGTGTAAGCGAGATTCATCGAGATTCCCATAAAATTTCAGCAAATATTGTCAATTTGACACACTTAGGGAGTATTGACCTGCTAAATGGCACGGGGAGGGTGTGTGTTTCAAGGATGGTACCCCAAGTAGCGGAGAGCGACGTGGAGGAGTTCATTCAACAAGAGCTGGATTCCTTTGCACCAATGCAGCCAAGGCCTTTGAGTATGCAGGAGGTTTTGGATATGTTGGAACCACAACGGATTGCAAAATTTCTCCATGTTGAAGTTCCCATTCGCATGGCTGAACGAATTCGCTGGATCCGGGAGATTAGGAACTGGCAAGAGATTCCTGAACTTGTAGAGATTGAGGATGCGCATGTGCATGTCTTTCGTGATTTCCGCTTGGTGCAGAGAAAACCAACCCTGGACGCATTCACTGCTGTTGTTGAGCGAGCTATGCAAAAGCAGCAGCATGTCCGCTTGAAGGTTGCTCTTGCAATGCACCGTTTGCATACAATGCGAGGGAACCACTTTGATTGCGAACTGATTGACCCATGGCTGGACAATTTCCTTCTCAACTGCATTGGCACAGAAATGCTCATGTCACAATATCTTGCTTGTGTGAACATGAATCCAGATTCACAGGCCCAGACGCTTGCAGGCATCGTAGATCCTGATTGTGACGTAGCACAGATTTGCCGAGAGACTGCGATGCAGGTACAGGAGATTACAGAGGAGCATACCGGCCGAACACCAAAGATTGAGGTCAAGGAATTTCATGACAAGGGCCTCCCTCGCTTTTCCTATATCCCTGGCTTTTTGCGTTTCATCATGACGGAGGTGCTCAAGAATAGTTGCAGAGCTACAGCAGAGGTTGCTAAGTCAGATCGGGAAGTACAGAAGAGACCCATTGAGGTGATCGTTTGTGCAGATGATCATGAAGTTGCAATTCGAGTTTCTGATCGTGCTCGTGGAATTCCATTTGGCGTTGGTCAGAAGGTGTGGTCCTACTTGTACACTACAGCAAATACTGATAAGGAGGGCCGAAACGGCTATGCACACACAGCCACATCTTTAGCGGGATATGGCATTGGTCTTCCATTGTCCCGCTTGTATGCTCGTTACTTCGGTGGTACACTGAAGCTAGTTTCCTTGCCAGGATATGGCACTAGTGTTGATTTGTTCCTTCGACGCGTTAATGCCAACCAAGTTGAAATTGTGCCAGACAATGACAACTAAACTGGTTGACGCACAGGAAGCACCAAGCATTCCATGCCTTTATACGCCTGGCAGCTCGTGCTCATACCTTCAACGCTCGTGATTTCAAAAGTTTTGCGCCGGGGGTTGAGAGGGTTGGGAGATGTGACATATCCAGCAATGCTTTCCAATGTTTTCCAGTTTGGGCAGTTGTGTGGCATGTGATCACCAGCATCCTTAAGTAGATCACGCATAGGAAGGCGATTGGAATTGTATTCCCATAGCCTCAGCTTACCTGGTTATCAAGTCCTGCGGTGCTTTTACTTTGAAGCGACTCTTTGTCAAAACAGTTTCACAGTTTTATACAGTTTTCATGAACACCTTCTCAGCAAAGCCAGAAATAAACATCATTTTTTTTTCAAGTATAAAGTTTTCAGTGTTGCCATGTCTCAGCCCAGGACGACATTGGGAAGCATTGCACTTGTGGTGTTTCTCAGTTGCAGTTGGATTTTTTTCTTGGCAGCTTTGGAAAATGGGCACCCACCACTGCAGGTATGGTGCATTTGTGCTTGGAGAAGCGATATCAAGCAGCCAAGAGCTGGTCGTTCAATGTCAAACGACTGTTTTTTTTCATTGATATATAGATTGGATATAGATTGGATTGTTGTATGAAGCTGTCCAGTTTCCAGCTATGAACATGCTTTAACATGGCCAATGGAAAGGCTACACTTTGGCTTTGGCCCAGCCCTGAGCTGGTAGTCCCAGGTATTGGTGGTTATGAATTTGAGGTCAATATCGGGTGTTGGAATCACCCGCTCACCAGCTGCGTCCATTTGCTAAGGTCAGTTTCATGGGCTACTCCTATTTCAGTGGCAACCCCACACAGTAAGGTGAGCGATCATCTTGAAGTGAATCGGCAGCGGTCTGAGCATAAAAAGTGTTTCACTTCAGGCCAAAATCAGCTGGGATGTAGAAATGCTTGAGGGATTTTTGGAGATAATGTTAAACAGTACATTATATTTCAATAGTAAATTTCAGAATGATTATTCATAGTCTCGGTATTTATTTCAGAATACACTTACAGGTTTGTCACATCTCTTGAAGTAGTACTTACTAGCTGTTTTGGTCAACTTTGGACTTCTGACCGCATTGACTTTGGCTTTTGCTGTCGAGAGCGTGTCTCTTAATGGCACGCAGCATGCTGCGTCGAATCAGCGGATCCCGAGTCCAATTCGTGTCTCTGGGGCAAAACAAAGGTGAAAAGAGCTTCGCAATGGGCAGTCCATTTGAGCATCCCCATGTCCTGTGAAGAATTGAAAATCAAGTGAATGCAAAGAATCCGTCTCGAAATTTGCCAGGCTGTTGCCAAGCGTTTGCTGACTTTTGTGACCATCTTTGCTTCCCTTCAGCAGGACAGACACCACCAAGCAACCATCAGGGAAGGTTTTACACTGTGATCTCACTGAGAAGTTACACCTTACCGTGAGCCTCACCTGTGCCGCAGGTCGTGGCACAGAACACACAGAACACGACGGACCCTTGTATCTGTCAGGCTTGCTTTGCACAGTTTGAGACTTCCCCGCCCCGGGATTTGAGCCCCGAATGATCTGAATGGGATTGGGATCGCCTGCTCACTTGTTTGCATGTTGTCAGGCAGAAACAGGAGATGAATTGTCTCTGCCATTGTGGGCATCTTTGCCAATCATTGGGTTCGCCCGGGGGGATGGTCGACGCATAGAGAATGTTTACCGGTTTTTGCGGCGTGATCTCATGCTTTGCCAGGTTTTTGGTCATGCTCTCTGGTCTCTTTTCTGGGCTCACCCTGGGTCTCATGGGCCTTGATGTCACTTGGCAAGAGCTTGACTCACACAAAGATGAGGAGGGGCACATGATATGGGGCCAGCTCAGCAAACAAACGGAAAAAAGCAGTTTTCCAAGCAAAGGGTCGAGAAAACTCACCGGCAGAAAATGAATGAAAATATATAATCCAATCGCGACCTAATAGCTACATAGTTTTTAAAAAAAGAACCACCAGCATTCAGGGACGATTCTTCCGAGCTTTCTTGTCAAATGTTTTCTGAGGTTATAGGTCTGCAGATTGTGCAGAAGGGTGACGACAAAGAACTTGCCAGGCGTACAAAGAAAACTGATTCCAGCAAGAGCGCCTCCAGTCCTTGTATGTCCTTGTGTATGTTGTCGTGGTCTTGTATTGTTATCGTTATCGCTGCTGAAGATGAATGCATTTTCTCTAAACGTGCAAACGTGTTTGAGGAGTTGTCTATGCCGGTGGAGTACTGCGATACTACACCATGTATCAAGTCTTATCAAGTGTTCATAGCCAGGTGCGCCGAGAGGATTGCGCCGATTAGAGAACACGGAAACCAGCTACTGTCCCTTGCTGGCATTACTTGCCTTGACGTTGACAAAGAATGATGCTGAGTGTTGCCGGCTTGATGGGTTTGAAATTTCGATTGCAGGCAGCTGTCCGTGGTTAGGTATTCGTACCTAGGATTATCTAGCCGCGCAACATCACAGGCGGATGAAAGATAAGGTGTGGAGGAATTGCAAGGAGTAAGACGCCCTTCACGCACATTTGTGCCATCACCTGCCAAGCACAAGCACCTGGATTCGCTTCAGACCAAATTGAGGTGTACTTTGCTTCTGGGCAACGTTGCAGTAAACTCGGTACTGCCGACTTCCTTGGTCACAGGAATTCGAGAGACGGGGGCGACAAAAATGACACGACGCCAGGCCTTGTCAATCCTCACTGCAGACATTGCGAGTGGACTGGTTGGATTCCTTGCCCCAATCTCAGCTTGGAAGTATCTAATTATATTCGGAAAGATTGGAAGCAGTTTGGAGACATATGATGGAGTGTTCCTTAAAAGCCAGAAGTTTTTGAATGTTTTTTTTTTGACAAAGGTGTCAACAGCTCTCATCGTGGTGTTTGGCGAGATCCTTCCACAGGCTGCTTGCTCCCGATATGCCTTGCAGGCGTGGAATCAGACATGATCAGATGCAGCCGTTGGTTTTTTTGGACGAGCCATCGTAGGATGTGACATGTCGTGACGATTGTATTTTTGTTGCAAGCCTTGATTTGACATCAAGTCATGATGGTGGCAGGTAGGAGCAAGAACAGTTCCCATCGTGAGGTTCTTAATGTGGGCCCTGCCATGTGCTATTTGCTGCGCTGTCGTCACAAGCATTCCAAATCCTTTTCAGAGCACATGGAAAGTATTCTCCTTTGCAGCAATAGTTTCTTTCATCCAAATGCAGTTCTCAATTGCCCGGGTCTATATGTTGTGGCCATTGATATCTTTTTGTATAACAAAAATATCCTTTTAATTATCATGTTTGAACCAGACTCATGGTCTTACATGTGCGCTGACGCTTCTTTCCTTCGCTTTATGGTGACAAAAAGAGCTATAAGATGTCATACTGTAGGTGTCAAGAATATAGTTCGGCATCACCCAACATGTTGTGAAAAGGGAGCAACGAAAGAGTGCTTTGGGTTAAACTACTTAAGTTTATGGAAACGTAGAAGCCTACCAAATCTCTCAGCGTTTTTGTCTCCACATGGCGCCAGGATGCTGTTCTTCATCATTACGAAGCCTATGAGCATCATCCTGGACTGGATGCTTGGAAGGGAAGTAGGCACCATTCACAGCCGAACAGTCCGGGCACTCAGGAACAGCTGCCGTTAGTATTGCTACATGTTGGTGGACATTGGTGGGCCTGTTTAATGTCACCATTTCATACCTCAATCATTTCCTCACAAGGTTTTGTAATGCCTTCACAGCACGACATGTGGATGAGCCATCTTAAACGGCAGCGAAGATTTTTCTAACCAGTTCCCCAGATTTTGAAGATGTCTGAACTAGCTTCATATAACTTCCATGAAAAAAGATTGCTCTAAAGAAAGACCTTCCACGATCTTGACAAACCATAGGATGGTTGCCCCTCGAAAGATCATGGGACAGTCACCCTGAAAGGAGCTGATGGAGATGTTGAAGTTGCAGATCTCCTTGGGTGCAGTCGATGCCGAAGAGGGGAAGATTGCCCAGCAGGCAGAATTTGGAAAATCACGGTGACCGGAACGACAGAAGGTCCTACTTTTACGTAGAATTTTACATCATGGCAGAGGATGAAAACAAATGTTGAATGCGAATGACATAAAACTATTGGAAAGAAAATAGGTCCTTTGCACATCAGAATGGTCAGAGTTCGGAGGTGCTTTTGGTGGTTGGAATTTTTAATCTCATATTATTTGTTGGATGTTGGTTGTTTTTTGCGCCGCTGTTGTTGTTGTTGTTGTTGTTGTTGTTGTTGTTGTTGTTGTTGTTGTTGTTGTTGTGAAAGTTTCGCCGGGAAAACACCGAGAAACACTGCAACCTCTAGGTTGCTGAAGGGGCACTGAGCTTTCGAGACAAGCAGGCGGAACCGGGTCACATAGGCCATGTAGATAGGCATGTAGCTCTGTATGTAAGCATAGGATGTTTCTTTGTGGCTGAGTATTGAGATGTATTGAGACATAAGCCACCTGGGTATGTAAGCATTTATATGCATTTATGGATTTAGATATTTAGATATGTACGGATACATGTTTGTTCATGTAGGTCATGTAGTTTGGAACGTTTTGTTCAATGTTTTTTCAAGTGTATATAGTAAATTATCCAAGGTCATGATTCATGCCATGCGATGCGGTTCAAAGTTTCGTGGAATTTCATGCAATGTACTGTAAGAGATTGGTAGGGTGATGAGATTCAATGTAGTGTAATGGGTTTTGTTATGTTATAAAATCAGTGCTGAAACGCAACACAGCACTAAGATGCACAAAGCAAGGCAATGCAAAACAATGCAATTTGATTTATTTCATGTGATGTAATGTCTTGTGAGTTGTTTCTGCTTTCCCGGCATGACGAAGACGGGAGCCTGAGCAGCCTCAACATGAAAGCAGAAGTCCCTTCATCCTGGTTCCTGGTTCCTGGTTTGTTACTGTATACATATGAGCGCCCGCCAAAACCTCCGACATTTTGGAACAGTTACACCAGGACATTGATACTTGATACCATCATGAAACTCTCAGGAACGATAGGGGTGACACAAAAAACGATGACTCTTGATACACATGTTCGCCTGATTTTATTGCAAACATTAAATCCTCAGGAACGATGAGGGACACACAAAAAACGATGACCATTTCAGCCACGTCCTTTCGCGGATGTAATAGGTTTAGTCCGTTGCTCATATATATTCTGAATTCTATATTAGCTATATGAATGCATATCAAAATTGCAAGGGAACGAATTCTCATTGTGTTTTGCTGTTGGGATGCTCCGTGAGGTTGGTGACATCATGACTCCACTAGAAGATGCGTTGCTCTAAGAAACTGGGAACGTTGTCTTTCTGAAACAGAGGCAGTTTTCATCCATTTGCCGCCTTGAGGCCTACTTTCTCAGTAGTGATACGAAGCTGGGATACGATTCCATCCGGGAGATCTTTGAGACCGGATACAGACACTCCGCAGCAGACCAGATGTTGTCGTTTGTGAGCCTCACAATAGCAACACCTAAGAAACCGACCTTGCACCAAGGTCGCATTCCCATCTACGGCAGGGATAAGCATGAATACCGCGGGCTTTTGTACACCAAGGACCTTTGGATTGAAAAAAAAGTTGGGATGTTCACTTTTAAAAATATCATGACTTAAGGTGGCTTAAAATTGCTCCAAAAATGTCAGGATTTGATGCTGGCGGACCCAGAGGATGAGATGAAGGCATGGATGACTTGTCATGCTTGGTCACAGTCCGTTCCAGAAGCCGCTGGAGGATGTTTTTCGTTTTTCTCCAGGTGGGTGACTTCATCCAAATCTTCAGCCGTAAGGTGCGATTTCCACAATTTTTGAGCACCAAAAACATACCAAAACACAAAAACACGATGTAGAAAATGTGTCATTTTAAGATAGTCACGAGAAAATCAATGATCAAGAGAATCAAGAAGTTTTTCTTTGCATTGTGTTTAGCCCTTGGTTCTATGACAGGTTGAAACATTCTTCGAGGACAAGTGCGTATTTCAATCAAAGTATTGCATGGTCAAGCATTGCCTGGTTGTTTTTTTGGCGTGGCTTGGTTCCACCAGAAACCGGCTTTCCAGGACGTGTCGGATGTCCGTTTGTGTTACCTTCAAGAAAATCACCGATAGAATTTGCAGGAGACAAAGCTGGTGCAGTGCCTCAATGCCTTCAAGAAAGGGGGCACCCATATGGGGTTGGTCCGCAAGGCGTTATGAAAAAGTTTGGAGAGATGTGAACGTCACAGACTGGGGGAAAGGATCTTTCCGGTGGAAGAAGATGCCATATTTTTAGTTTTCATATTATTTTTCAGATTTGTCATGGAAAAACTTTTTGCCGGCTCAAAGCACATAAGGAGTTAGTGATTGAATTGGTGCCCAACATAATATTCTCATGGTGCCATGGGAGCTCAAACCCTTGGCGAGATGACTTGGTTGCAACGGCTTGATGAGATCGGTGCACGGCTTGATGCTGTCGATCGGGATATCAAAGGCCAGAATGAATGGCACGCAGAAGTTGACAGGTCAATCAAAGATTTGACATGTTCTTTTGATCGCTTGACAGCTACGATGCAGAACGTCCCAGAGAAAAAGGTACAAGCTCAGTTCTCGAAAAGAAAACACGTGGCAAGTGTGGTAAACATGGCGGCCATGGAATCCTTTGTTCTTGAGGATTGGATGACACAGCATCTTCCAGTAAGGCCAACAGGGAGTCAAGGTGACTCTTTTGGACCAATTTCACGATCAAGGTCGATGCAATCAGTAGTTCCAAAACCTCCAAGTGGAGAGATGCCTGAAGTGCCTGGAGTCCTTGAAGATGAATCGAAAGCTGTAGGGCAAATGCAAGAATCCACCGAAAAAAAAGGTGACAAGTTGAAACAAGTCAACCAGCCTGAACTCCAATCATTCGAAGTGACAGAAGCTGGGCAAGTTCAAGATGATCAAGTTCAGAAGAAGCAAAAAAGGACTACCACCTGTTCAACTGCAAAGTTGAATCAGATGAATGAGGAGTCGCAGGTGAACATTCTTGGCTCAGTGAGCCAGGGGAATGAGAGTACTAGTGTCGACTCAGGATCAAAGTTCATCATTGCACTGCCCTCCTGCATATCTGTAGCTTTAGGTGCCTAGCTGCCATGGTTTGTATTTCAGTTTGTGATGTACGCGGTTTTGTTCTCAAAAATGTTTTGAATTGACTTTTTCCTCAATCCGACTGAAGTTTGAAGAGTCCCAGCTCAACTTTTTCCAAGTCCATCGCTTAAGGCATCCCAGTTCTATGTCAATGCGCGTTGGCAGTGGCTTGTGGGTGTCTTGAATGTCCTTCTGATGGTGGACTGAGGGCATCTGTGATCGAGAGAAACTTGTTTGAAACTGGAAGGTATACAGTACTAGTAATTACGAAGTACTTGTAAATACAGAAGTATAACATGAAACGTTTTGCTATTAAATCTACATAAATCTAACTTCGACATATTAAGCTTAATCCTTATTAAGCTTGATATTCACATACCTGTGCACGCATGCAATGTGTGATATCTATAAATGATTTTTAAAATTAGGTAGACTTTGTGTATATTGTGTGCGACAAAACTGTAAATTTATTATCGGCGTTGTTACAAGGTATACAACTTGACCGAGCACGTCCTTCCATTCATTTGGGTTCACTTCCCTTTGAGAGTCCGAGGCATAGTGTATGGTATCGCCGCTGCTCTTTGTCTACTTGGGATGAAGAAGGCGTTGTTCTCCAGCAATCTGACTCTAGCCAAGGCAGTGTTGAGATGTGTTGAGTCATAAGGAAGATGAATTCCACAAAATCGAATGTTTTGGCAAGGCAGTCATCGAACTGTTCAGGTGCGGTAGCAAGGGATTATATGGGGGTTTTCCAAAAATAGTGGGTTTTCCCCCCAAATCATCCATTTTAATAGGGGTTTTCTCTTATTTTCACCATCCATTTTGGGGGGCCCACCCTTATTTTTGGAGTTCCACCCATATAGGCACCAGCCGTTGCCCTGAAGCTTGATGAGACTTGCTTCACAAAAAGTTGCGCTGAGGAAGCTGGCAATGGGATGTTTACATTCCTTTGTTGACGAATCGTTCGAGGTGAATTGGAGTGAAGCATCTCAGCTGAAAAATGCATGAAGTTTGTTTGATTTTCCAGATGATTGGTTTTTCAAATGTGTAGGTGAAAAATTGATTGTTTGATCTTTTGTGTTCAAATTATACTATTATACATGTTCATTAAAAAAAGTTCCCTTTATTTTCAATCCGAGGTCTCTCGCAGGGAAGGCTGCAAGTATGTGATGGTTTGGCTCCTGATGCTTTGGGTCATGATCTCCGCGCGATTCTGGGGCATGGCACGCCGATTGAATCCTACTAATGTTCCATTGGATCCCATTCATGAGGCCGTTTAGGGCGTGAACGACATGATTTGTGGAGTGGGAACAAAACCTAAATCATCAAAATGTTGTTTTTTACAAAAGGGCAATCGTCCAGCAAGCCACTTGGTGAGTGAATTGGTACCCTTACCAGCCAGGTCTTGCTGGACGCCATGGAGATTGTGTCAGTTCTTGTTTATATGTTGTCCTCCGGAATGATAATGGCTGCAGCTTATTCTCAATCTCATTTGCTCTTGGGATTGGATAAGTCCTTGGATTGTTGGTGTGCCCGCCTTATGGCTGATCCAGATTTTGAACTGGGTGTTCAAAGTTGGAATATCCTGCAAGCCTTGCTGAAATCTGTTGGAAGAGAATTAGTCCTTCAGCTGCACAAGGTTTTAAGCCATTTTCTTTATAAAGAAGTTGGCTTATTTTGATGATGCTAGTTTGGAAGTAGTAGAGAGGTTTGGCGAAAGGTTTTTTGCGTCCCTTAGGCTTCAAAAATTGCCTTCTGTTGTTTTTCAAGCTGATGTGCATAAATGAGACGATCAATACTTCCTCAAATAGTTTTCAAAAATAAAATGTATCCACAGACCTAGTTAACCACATTGTGATGACCATTTGGAATCCATCTTTCCTAGCCTTTGAGACATGGGATCTTGTGTGGTTTGTGTGGTCCTGCCAAGGCTGGGAGCTTTTTGATTTTGCAAGCCTTCGGCTCCGTATGTTTCATTTCTTTCCTGGTCAGTGCCGCAGCACTGATTTTTCAGGAAAGTTCCGATGCAGTAGCAGTGACTGTGGTACCTTGGAGATGGTTTCATGATGGTTTCACGGCTTTCTTTTGGCCGAAAAAATAGTGTTTACTGTTTCAAGCATGCAAACGGATGAAGGATTTTGAGATTTTGGGAAAAGCTGGGGTTAAAACATTGCAATACTCCAAGGGAACATGTAAACTGGCTGGGAACGCGACAGCTGTGAGGCTGTGAAGTTGTCAAGCAGCGTGGTCGTCCTCGTCGTTAGTATTAGTGCTACAAAAAACAAAAAAAAGCCAGAAAGAAAGCAGGAATCGAAGTAAGAAAGTGGGAAAGTCAATATATACTCAAGGAGGAAACAAGGAAGGACGTATGTAAGGAAAAAACGATGAAGCAAGAAACCAAGCAAGCAAACCTTCAAAGTGGGTGCAGCGAACAACAACAACAACAACAACAACAACAACGACCACAACGACAACGACAACCACAACCACAACCACAACGACAACTACAACTACAACAACAACAACAACAACAACAACAACAACACCAGCAACAACAACAACAACAAACAACAACCACAACCACAACCACAACGACAACAACAACAGCAAGAAGAAGAATAAAAAGAAGCAGCACTTCTGCTGGCTACGTATCATAATAAAGCAGGTAACAAGGTTCCCGAAACACTAGACTCGCTTTTGTTGCGAAGTCCACTTTTCAAATGGCAGTACGCCCCAGTTGTGGCTAATCAACTGAGTTCATGTTTGCCACTCTCGTGCGGTGCTTGTCTTTTCTTTCTTTTTGCCTGTATTCTCTTTGATCCTCCTTGCCCTCCGATGGTTCACACCCATGCTCTCTACAGGCATTTTTTGTCCCCTTAAGTTCGATTTTACATGATTTTACATAATTTTACCATACATATATATGATCATATATATATATATATACGTACCTACAAATATTTTAATAAAATGTTTTTGCTGCACCACCGTCACTGTTTGAGGTTGTCGTGTGGCGTCCTTCCCACCATCATCATAGCAATTATGATAGTACTAGTCAGTCATAGTAATAGTGATGAGAGCAATGATAATACTAACAATAGTGATAATGATACCTGATGATGATACTACTAATAGAAAATAATGATGATGATGATAAATGATAAGAATGATAATCAGTAAATTCAATACAATGAATACAATCATCATAATCAGCATCATCATCAACATCATCATCAACATCATCAACATCAACAACATCATCATCATCATCATCATCATCATCATCATCATCATCATCATCATCACCATCATCACCATCATCATCACCATCACCATCATCGCACCTTAGTTGACATGTTGCCACTCCAGCAACTTTCACACAACTTCATCCTACCTTTCAGTTCCATTTTCCAGTTAGAAAGCCATGGCTCATGATGCCACCCCAAAAAAGTAAACACCAAAAAAGGGGGAAAACCACCTTTTCCATCCTTTTCCAGGAATTTCTGTCACAAGTTCCTTTGCTATTTATGTGGCTACTTAGCTTGCGAGTTTCAGCTCATGGAGCAGCTCTCACCGAGAAATGTCGCGGAATCCCTCCTTTCGTGAATCAAATGCCTGGCGAGTTGATCGACCATCAACGACAGTACCTGGTGCGTTTTGTCACTGAACCTTGGAACACCAAATTTTTAGGAAGTTGCGTGGATGAATAGGGTTGGTTTGATGGGATGAGGCATCTCTAAAAGGGCATTTAAAGGGGACCAAATTGTTCCGTTTTCCTTCCCTCCAGTGTCCTTCACTCACCGCTCCAGGACAGTTCCGCCGGATTCTGCGTTCGAGATGTAAAGCTGACTCAAGAGATGGTGATGAAGCAAATCTACATCGTCGGAGCATTGTTGTCAGCAACGTTTAGTGGGTTATCCCGCATATTTGCTTGAACCATCTTGAACCTGAACACATTTGGACACCATCCGTTTGAAACTTGTTGTTTGCGCCAATCCACACGGACGCAAATCACTTGCAGGTGTCCAATAATAGTGCCCGACGCTAAATGCGCCTCAGTTTTGTATGTGTTTCTATGTTTTTCAATGTTTTTCATACATTTACCAGCACTTGATAAAAATGTGAACGTACTTAGCAATTGTGCATTGTTTGGCATGCATGCATGCGATAAAAGGGCAGACAAATCAACTAATTCGGAGCACATGTTCAACCTTCTCATACAGCTGGGGCAGCTGTATCAACCTTGATCAAATCAAGGGTACGGTATTGCCCCGACTCAAGTAACAGATGTGAAAAAAATGGCGACGAAAATGACAGTTCGCCACCTTTTTGCACGCGCATGAAATGAACATTACAAGTTGTTGAGCAGTTTTTTTATGTGGATTTGTATGTGATGTTCATGAAGATTGATGAAAGATGTATACACATCATGTATGAACTTCGTGAATTTCACTGTGCCTGGATGGCATTGTTTTTGGAGGCGATCACCACCATCGATGTCAATCCTCGTTTTGAGATTGTCGGAGTCGGAGTCCTCGGAGTCCTGGACCGTGTATCTCAAGAGCGGATTTTTGATATGCACAGGTGACATGTGAAAAACAACAGGTGAGTTGTTGTATGAGCCATTTCAGGGGTTCCAAGGCAAGCGAGCCTAGCTCAATCTGAATTATAGATGTTGCTGAAAACATGGCACCCAAAAAACGGCATGATATTTATGATGTTAGGGATATCCATGATATCTTTGTATATTACTACGATGTCTTCATAGAAATCATCACAGCTCCTCACTTCGAGACCAACCGCTGCATTTGATGAGCTTAGATTGAAAACAATTTCCAGTGCGCCATGCCAATCACTTCAGTGCAGGTGTCATGTGCATCTCTGAAATTAGAGGCCACATTTGCGGTGTATCCCCCAGCTTTGGAGATTGCAAGCCTTAAGAAGGATCTAGCCCAGATGGTGAAACTGCCACCGCATCTTGGCTTGGTTCATAACTTGTTTTTCCATGGGGTAAAACACCTTGATAGAAAGGACCATGATGATCGCAATGATGTGTTTTTATGCGCAAATGTATGGATGTAAAAAGGAGGGGGGGCATCTTGGAGCCAATGTGGTAGGACATGGTAAAATAATCTAAGAGGGACAATTCTACGTCCCATCAACCCTCCACAAATATTGGTAAGTCTCCATGTTTGGCGATCTTTTCCTTCCGGTCGATGGTGGTCACTGTTTCTCAAGCTCATCCTTGTTCCTCAGTATCAGTATTGACTGATTTCAAGATTCCTAAGGTGCCAACAAGTTTCCTCCAGTTTCTGTCTCACGGTTTAGGTGGCGAATTGATATTCTTCAAGGTGGCTCACTTTTGCCAACAAGTTTTGTTGATGTCAACGATGGCGAGTTTGACATTTTGAAGCTTGAAATGTCAGTCAGGAGATCTCCTATTCGATCAATTTCAATCGATTCAAAGTTGATAAATCAGATAAGCTGCGATTCCCTGCGGGACTCCTATGCTCACAACTTGCGAGAGGAATTGGGCCTTTGTGGAAAGGGGGCATTTCGTTATACGGAGATAGCCCTTGTTGTCACAGACTGGCACGCCAGCATGCCAGACGTTTTTAAAGCTATGTTAGTGGAGTTTTTGGCTTCGCGCAGAGATGATCCAACCTGTCCTTGCATTGTGCAGATTGATCTTCATGGCAATCTCTCTTACATTCTTGAAGCAATGAATCAAAATCGCCTGTATTATGAATCTTCTGCAAGTTCTTTGGAGACACTTGAGCTCAGTTTGGCAAACGTGGATCCTCAGATGGCCTTCCTCCCTCTTTTCCCGAATTTGTTAGCCTTGAGGATATACAAACCAGAATTTCCATCTCATGGGGCGGACTACACCATCAACTTGCTAAACGTCAACTGCAACAGCTTGCATGACATTGCCATTGTTGGGCTCGGGGATGCTCGCATATTCAGCCATGTGCTAGAGATTCTAGCTAGAACCCTGACTCAGCCCGCAAACAAGAACAAAACAGCATTGGTGGTTTTAAAGTTGTCCTTTGTTGAATTCTTAGATCATGGATTCCGGACGAGTTTGGTGAAAGTTGTTCAGGCGAAAGCTTTGATGAAAGGGTCGCTTCTACAACCCTTTGGATGGTAGGAAGCGTGGAAGCACTTCTTTTAGGTTTGCGCCAACTCGGAGATCATTTGGAAGCCTTAAGAACTCGCGCCGCGAAACTTGCCGACAAAAGATTCATGATTGATTTTGTTTCGATGTGTCGTAGAACAGTCGCAGGGGTGTTGTGGGCCCCCTTTTTTTTCACAGGTGTCAAAAACATAGTTGCATGCAAGTCGCTACTGGACATATCAATTGCCATTACATTACTATGACTATTACTTGTTGTTTCACTGATCCTTACCAAGGACCAACAATTTCCTTCTTCGACTTGGCAAACTCAATCTTCATGTCGACGATGAAGGCTCGGAAACTTCAAGGAAAAATGGCCAATTTGATTCAAATTTTCACCTTGGTAGTGCTGAGTTCCAGGCGTTTTTTACGCCAAACGCATTTCAATGTTTACCAAGGCTTCGGCGACATTCGTACGACAGCCTCCTGTGCATTGAATCGAGGACTGGATGAGAACCAGATCCATTCGATGCTGGGGACCTTTTTGGCTCAACTTTTTTGGGGGTTGTTTCAGTTTTGTGATCTTTAAAAGTTAGATAGTGATTCGTTGATGTCTCAAGGCTTGATATATTTTTAGATATTTTTTGTTCGTATCGAGATGATTGAGTTCTTCTTTGAGTGTCAAAGGAGGCCGAAAGTTCTCACCACAATTCGCTCAACGCGGCCGGCAACGCGTCCAACCGACGTCTTGATGTGTTTGTTTGACATCACTCCTTTATCGCTTGGTGTGGTGCCTTGTCGAAACTTCGAAACTCAGGGGGTACATGTACTTTTCCGTGCATTTTGCATAAGGATGCTAGGGTCCAATTTATGATCATTTGTGCCCATGCGTAGTCAGCTGAAGATGACCTCCCTCACTGTGATCCCACAAGGCTTTTCTGAGAATGGATGTTGTGAACTTCATTGCGAAAAAACTGTGCGAAAAAAGCGCCACAATATGTTGACTTCATGTCATCAGTATCAGGCGATCATACACAATCAACATCCCAGATCAAATGAGGCAACTGCACGAGGCACTGATCTCTTGGAGCATGAAAGCGATATGGAAAATTTACGAGGATCAATCATCACGGCACAGCTGGTTGGCACTCGGGAGAAGTTGCAGGTGGAGTGTAGCACCTAGACTGGGCGAATGGGAACCCATTTGCCTTCTGACTTTGAAGTTGGAGGAATAGTTCTTTCGAACTTGCTTTCTTTTTTGCATGTCACCCATGCGGTTTTTTTGTCCAGGGGCTAAAGGGTGTGTTTTTGATTAATTTGTGCTTGGGTGAAACAGGACTAATCACTTGACTATCCTTCCAATGTAGGAATAGATGGGATGGCAATCAGTGGTGATGGGCAAACTTCTCGAGGGAGGGTCCAGAACCTGCAGGCAATCTTTCAGGAGATCTTATTCTTTCTGCTGTTCTTCAGCCGGAGAGCAGTGTGGCCGATCTTGAGCAGTTGTTGATTACGTCATTGAGCAAGACATGGACAGGGGCTACTTTCTTTCTTGGGAATGACCAAGTGCCTCCACAATCGAGCTTGCAGAATTACGACAGCCTCGTAGTGAAGGAGGGTGGAACGAAATGACATTCTTCCGAAACAACGGAAAGTGATTGGTCATTGCCCTCATTGCATTACTTTCGTACCGTTTTTTTAGTGATTCACACACTTCACATCCACAGTCCATTGGCAGCTCTCCTTTGGTTTCTCAGGAGGCGAAGGACCCCGTGATGACCTGCATGATCCAACGGAACACCACCGTGCCAACAAAGAGATCCAAATTTTTTACGGCTGCTCCACAACAGGAAGGTGTATTGATTCAAGTTCTTGAAGGAGAGTTGCCTTTGGCAAAGGATAATCATACGGTGGGACAACTGCATTTGGACAAGCTTCGTCCAGCTTTTGCTGATCGAGTTCTGATTGAAGTCTCGTTTGACATAGATGTGCCTGAGCAGGATTCAGAAAAAGATGAGGATGCATGGGGTTCCAATGGTTTCCAATTGCTGGTGGAAGGAAAGCAGAGGCCATTCAGTTTGACTTTTGCTTGCCGGTCAATGGTATGACCGGCAGAAAGAGATTCTCGTAGATGTGCATTGACAATTGACAAGTGGTCTCTATCTCAACATGAGATGGTAAGTTTCTGCGAAGGTAAACCAGTTGAACCCTTCACTTTTTGCTCAAGATATACAGCTCTTTGAGAAGGCCAGACTTGAAAATCCTACTTTGGTTAAAGAAATTGTTGGATGATTGAATCAATTCTGATGCACCAAGGCTAATGATATCCTACATGTGACAGCTTCTGATTACGGTTCTGGATCTATTTCCAAGGCATCATTTCCTTTGGATGCAAGGTGGCGTGCCTCACAGATAGCCATGGACCAGATGATTCAGCGAGCTGAAACCCATTGGGAACAAAAGATGGTCATAGAGGTGGACAATGATAATTAGCACAGGTTTTTTAATATGTTTTTTTGGTGGTGGGTGAAAAAAACTTGAATGTTGGTCATCGTGTTTTGCATTTCTAGAAACACAAAATACTGATCATTTTTTCCGATGTTGGAGTCCAGGAATTCATCAGTCGTGCACAAAAAATGCATTTTCCAGGACAGGAGTACTCTCTTCGACATTTGCAATAGAGCTCTGAAAAGCCTGCAGGGCACCGATGCAGCAGAAACTGTCCAAAAGATGCTGGTACAGCTCATGGACCGAGCCAGAAATTGCTCCAACTTTTGATAACAGTACACAGTAGGCATGGGTTGCGGTTACTGAATATGCTTGTGCAATGTGTGGACCAAGGCTGTTTTCATATGCTTTTGCTACACTACGAGTCTCATAAGCCCCTCAAGTTCCTTTATGCTGATCCCAATTTCCACTCGTTTTTGCACCTTCAGATTTGCGCCGGCAGGATGAAAGAGATAATGCTGATGATCACAAAGTGAGACTAAAAGAAGTGCAGGACATGCTTGACCTCGTGCACTCTGGCCATTCTGGTCCTCTTGATGAAGTTGACTGAGATACCATGATACCATTGTTGAAACTTGTTTCAGCACCCTTTTTGTTGGTGCGTTGGAGCTTGCGGAGGGAACATCCTCGAAAAAAGATGAGCGAGGGAGCGAGGGTCGTGCGGGGGGAAAGCAATTTATGGGAGATGGAAGCTGTAACACTTATCCTGAACTTAAGTAGTCACTAGGTACCATCATAGTGAACATAGGAATGTCCGGTTGTCAGCCATTCAGCACTTTGAGTATCCCCGCCCTACACAAAAAGATATATTTTGAAATAATATGCAGAGATCTACATTAGTAAGTAGATGTATGCGGTCATGCGGTATATATTTTCTATAATGTTCGATATGTTTATATCAATAATGTGAATATTATGATATCATGTAAGCCATATGTTCTCATTCCTCGATGTTTGATAAGAATGACCAGCAACAGCATTCTGCAGACCTCATTTGTCATGGTGCAATGAAGTTAAATGATTGAGCAAGTCATCATGATCCACAAGTGTTGTGTTCAGCTGTGAGTCACAGACACACATTCGGTAATGGTTTAAGTCGAGAAAGGTTGGCAATACCACCCAGCTTTGACCAGTCATCGAACGGGACCATTCGAGGTTCTGACATTGGAAGACATTGTGGAAGAGATCATTCAAGAAGAGATCGTTGATGAGACAGATGTGTACGTGGCTACACTCAGGATTCTTTCAGCTTCACCGAATTCGAACTCTCGGTTCAGTTCAAATGGTTTCAAATAGGCCAGTTTTGGTGGTTTGGAGGAAGTCAAAGTTTTCCAGGTGGGAAAATCAGGTAGACTGGAAGCTGGAACCATCCCAAAACTCCAATGGACATCCATCGGCTTCGCGTTCGGAAACTTCACGGCCGCCGAGGTAGATGTGGATCGGCGGTTGAAGATCGGCGGCCGAGATACCACAAATTTCAATCTAGGCAGGGAACTTTTTGGGAAAAGACGCCAAGTTCATTTTGCATTTAAGACGTTGACCAGTGAATTTTTGTTCGGGGGGGTCTCAGGTAGCTTTTCGATTGAGTTGCTTGTCAAAATTCGCAAGACCTCGTATTATCCTTGTATTTATAACTAAATGTTTCATTCTGATGGCCCCAAGTGGGACAACAGTGTGGATATTCCTATGCCCATGGCACCCTGCTAGTGCTGCCTTGTCACACCAGTCTTCCAGGTGTATTCAATCCGATTTGGCGCTCAAGGGGTGACAAGTTGAGCCTTGAGGAGGCATGGAGATGCTGGGTTGAGTGAAGGGTCAGCAATCTAATCAGAGTAACCCAATGCGCCCCCATATGTGGGACAGAATCTGATGGCGCTCGAGAGAGAGAGAGAGAGAAAACAGCCTTATATGCTAGAGAGATCTAAAGAGGATCAGGATGAGCCGGACTGTGCGGTCAACAAGATTCCAAATAGTGCCAAGAAATGCCAAGAACAGGAGCCAGGGAGAGATACTACCAACTGATTCTCATAGCAAAAGTCGTTGAAAGCTTGAGCATTTCACACGGTCCTTGTGTCCCACGAGGTGAATGCCATCTCCGCACACCTCATGCGAACTGCGTTTACAGCAGGCTGGCATCTTTGGAGAAGGTTTGCTGTCTACATTGCACCCAGTCCCCCCCACAAATGTTACATGAAGTCACGGCCGGCCGTTTTTCATGCGCACGTACCAAGTATTTGGGTAGGAACGTGCGGGTAATTAGCTACTAGAGAGTTAACTTTGCAATGCGGCTGACAAATGATGACAGCAATGTGGTGGCTCACATTAATACATTGAAGCACCAAGTACTAGTGACACTGGCGAGAAAGAGCCGCCATCATAGTTGTCAGTGCCCTTTAAGGCCATTAAAATGGCTTTGTCATCACTGCCAATTACCTCCTTGTTTGCAAGTCCAAGCCTGTTTAGACGCATTCCCAAATGTGATGTCAGCAAAGGCACAGCATGATACCACCGGGCATTACCGGGCAAGGTAGCAATTGCAGCTTGAAGTACGAGACAATCACCTGGTTGGTTGGTGAGGCAGATGCTGGACGCCTCAGAAGGACAATACCCTTTTTGGAAGATCAGTAAGTGGTTGCAAAGTGTATCAAAGTGTGCCATTTGTCATCACATTCTCCCAAAAATGAAGATCACATGAGACTATCAAACTGATATCAGAAGTGCCTTTTTTCCCGAAAGTTTGCACCTTTGCCTTGCCAAATTGCTTTTTGAGATGCTTGAAAACTTCAAACTTTTGGAGTGTCCAAGGTGCAAAACCTTAGCCGGAGTGCACCGGTGGGATTGAATCCATGTGACACTGATTGGTACCGAACTCAGAAGTGATGGAACAGAGAGGTGGAAGAGCAACACTGCAGATGGATTATTTGAATGAAATTGTATATTCAAAGGGGTGTAGAATTAGCTGTTGACGCTTCCTATCAGAGATTCATCAGCATGACTCACCTCTTATTTCAATGCATGATCTCAGCAAGACTTCAACGAAAAGATCAAATCGAACTGGAGTTTCCGATGCCAAATAGTAATGAATCCTGAAGGCTTTTAGGCCATTGGCCGGCTTGCGTGCCGTGGGGACGAAACTTTCCGACTCAGGATCTATCGTCGAGGGCAGTTAGCAAATAGATGCACACTCGTTTTGCAAGGTGCCAGTTCAAGGGTTTCTGGATTGTTCTTTTCTATTTGCACCCATTCTTTAGACCCTAAGCATCTATATCTCATATTGATTTGACTTTGCCATCAAGATATTTGTTCAGCAAAAAACTTGAAGCATCTCCCTACGCAGCATCACTTGTGATGACTTATTCGGATAAAACGCATGGTGCAGGCCGATTGGGAGCTATCGTGGGCCACGAGTCCTTCAGAACCGAGAATGGAGCGTCTTTTTCTCAGATTTGCGATAAGGAAATGCTAAGAAAGCACGACCACCAGCGAAATGGACAATTTGACAATTTGACCTCCGAAATTATCTCAAGTGAGCGAAAACCTATGAAAACCCATGCAGGTTTTCGCTACTCGCCAGGCCCAACACTTAAGTATGACAGCAAGTCAGGTGTGAAGCTACCTGTCCTAGAAACTTTGTTGCCATTTCTCACAAAGTGATCCAACTAAAGACGATTGGATGAGGAAATATCAGGAAAATTGTATGCACATTGATTCGTGCTGACTTAGTTCCATGTGTAGAAACCACCCTTGGCACGGAGGGACGCGATGTTCGAGAAGCCGTTCAAGCCTGATTTCTGCGCCTTCTTGAGTACACCAAAGGCAGAGCCGCGCGCTCGATGAGAATGGTAGACATTGGAAGAGAATCAAAACATAGAGTTTTAGAAGGTTACAGGGTTCAGCATACCCAACAAGCTTCCTAAGTCTTTTTTCATGACAGGTCCGCGTTCTTTCCATCAAAAAGGATCTCTTTCGGAGAGCCCAAGCACAGCTCCTAGTTTCATTGCCAGCTCAGTTTAGTTGCATAAAACGGGTAGGAAGATGATGAAAGTTTGACTGACTTTCAGCAGCTTTCTGTGAAACAAAATTTGGTACCAAGTGCACCTGCCGTTCGGTTTTTTTTTGTGATATCTAAGGAACTGGACAAAGATCCATCATTGCTGGAACAGGCTAAGAAAACCCAGGTGCAACAGACGCAACGAAAAGCCTGAGCAATGCTAGAGGGTCACCATGGAATGATAGTCAGGTTCTGGCTCCTAGTCGGAAGCGCTGGACTTACGGCGTTGGCCTTAGCACATCGGGCCGATCCATCCAGGAAAGGGACTCTAATCCTCAGCAAGATGTTTTAAAGAGTGCAAAAGAGAAATCGGATCTAGGCTATGCCCTTTGGCTTGGAGTTCAGCATGCAAACAGCAATATCACTGGAGGGATTGGTTGCAAAAAAATCGATGGAACTTTTCCCAGCTGGGCCCAGGTGGACGTGAAGCATTTGAGGCACTGGCAGTCGTTTCTTCCCTCAAAACAGCTTGCTTATGTTTGCTTCACATTGCCTACACATAGCTCCATTTGGCCTACAGATATTACCATGTAATTTGTCAGTAGCTGCAAAGTGACTGCTAGATTTTCTTTTTATATCTTTTATACGTTTTTGGGGATGTCATTTGTTAAGGCACAAGGAACGCTGTCGTGAGATTGGGCAGGATCAGTCGGGTTCACCGCGCGAGCCCATGTCTCCGACGCTTTCTTCAAGACGGTGAGCCTCCCAAACCATGGAATTTGTGCGAGTTGGGTCAAGTAGAAATGGAAATGCATATGACTCATATGACATGTGAAAATCTATGAAATCTATGATGGCTGAACGAAGAACATAACCGGACATGACTATATATGTTTCTTAGATTTATATAATATATTAATGATATATATGTTTGTAAAGAGTTGACTAGTTGACTTTGAATGGAAATGAAAAGCAGGCTCTGTTGGAAGATGTGCATTGTTCAGCAAGCTGACATATGTTGACTCTTGTCTCGCAAAAGCTTCCAGGCCATCTCAAAGGAGCCTTTGGGGTGAACGCACCGCCCTTTAAACCTTCGTGACGGTGCTATGTTGGTCAGACAGGCTCAGGGCAGTATTGAAATATAATATATTGAAATGTTGGATGTGTATGGCCGTGGGTCAGAGCCTTGTTGCCGATTTCATGGAGCACTCCTCCATTGTTTGCAAAGAGGCAAGACGACCTGATTCCGAACTGAGAGTTGATGCGAACATATGCGAACACTGCTTGAAGCGCAAACTGCGCATATAGAGACAGCAAAGCTGTTGCGTGCATTTGTTTTGACTTTCAAGTCATCCGACAAAATGATGTCGGAAGGGGACATGTCAAAATGCAACAAAGGCCAATAAGGTACTAATCAACCAGAAGTTCTCAAGGGGGAAGTTCTCCATTTCAAAGGTTTAGCTTGCAAGCCGCATGGGCAGTACCGTACCATCGAACAGAGAAATTTGGCGATGATTTTGCAGATGCCTCTCTGTGGGACTCTCTATTTGCATAGGGACTATGGACCTCTCCTACTATCTCCCATGGCTCTGAACTCTACGCATGAGTCCCGTATGAAGAGCTCTAGGGGCCCTGTATCGAGTTCCACATGTCCCACATCCGTTCTCTTTAAAGTCTCGTACAGGTGTTGCCCTGCATTGGAAATTTCCCTTACCCCTCCGCATAGAGGCCGGCACTGATTCATGCATGTGTCCCAGATGGACTCTACTAAAACATCAGCAAAGGGAATCAAGAAGTTCACCATCAAAGATGATTACCAAATATAAAAGATATTACAACATGGGATCATCAAATTTTTTGTATTCTTTTTTGTTGGTGGGAGGATATGGCTTAGAGTTTTCTCCATTGACCTCCTGCCCATTTTGTGGGGGTGGACCTTCAGTTGGAACCTCGTAGCCCCTGCATACACCGTTGTGAAGAGTCCGGTGCCGACATCCCGTGCAAGTCTACACAACATCCCGTATGACTGTTCAATACTATTCATTTTTACATAAAGATAATATATTCATATATACTAGTATATATATATATTTTTTTTTAATATAATATTCATACGGTATGACATGCACAATATCGCATACATGTCACGTCCATAGGTGCTTGTGCAGGTGTGTTACCTAGTCTCAATGACTTGGATGTCCTGTAGATGTTGCGGCAATACAGTAGGCTCCCACACATGGAAGACTCCACGATGTTCCACGTGGCATTCTTCATGGAAACTCCTGTGCAACGTCACTCTTTGGTTTCGTGTCACAAATGGCGTGCATTTTTTGGATTCTGAAATCAGTTGTTATGATTTGCTATGGTTTCGAAAGGTTTTAAAACGATCTACATGTGTCGTGGTTGCGACATGCCCTCGATGGGGCCATTGGCGGCTCCAACGTTTCTGATAATGGTCCAGCTCTTGAAATCACGGCAGTCATGCCGCAGAGCCTGTTCTTGGTGAGGCATTGCTCGGTGTATGAAGCTTGCCTGAAGGTTTCAACTTTGTGGCACGAGCTGCAGGCCGCAAAAAGAAAGCAAAGCCAATTTGCTGGGGAAGGTGTCAAAAAAAGAGACGAAGTATCATTGGAACATGCATACACTTTAAGAGAATTTAGTAGCCTTTTCAGATTTTTGAATTGGTGCTAACGAACGTAAATCAACAATACATATTTTCGCAATTGCATATCCAAAAAACCTATTTCATATATGTTTATTTTGATATATGATATATGA
>DF244127.1:0-30492 GCA_000507305.1 Breviolum minutum Mf 1.05b.01 | reverse complement strand
AAAGAACCAAATTGGTCAAGCTTAGATCCCACCACTGCCCGCACCTAAGGGCCACCCTGAGCCTAGAATGCTTAGGGATCACAACCCTGAGAACTACACCATGCAAATGAAGAGGGAACTGCAATGACGATGGTAGATTCACAACTTCTATATATAGACATACATGTGCATATCATGTAAACATGCGTTTGGTTTATTCTCCATGTGCGCGACTTCGCTCGGCCGGCCAAGAATTGCCCCCAGGCGGGTGAATGGAACGAAGTGGGCAGTTTCGCGAAGTCCTACAGTACTGGAGGTGGGAGGTTAAAGCTGGATGACGGCAAATATGTATCAACAAATTTTGTTTTGTAGCAGGTCAAGCAATCCAAACCACAAACATTTGCCTGAAAGTGACTTCTCAATTCTTGGGATCCCAAAAGATTGGTACAAATTCTAAAAATTCCTAGTCTTTGTCCTACTTGTTTCCCCTCTTTTTTGTTGTCGCCGAATTTTTGCCGAAACGGCTGCAGTACGTTTTTCGGACCGAGGAACCTCCAAGGCCGTCTTTGGTTTGCAGATCTCAAGGTGCCAGACTTGAGCCATGAAATACTATTCAGTTAATATGGGGGATTATAAATTACAATATATAAGCCGTTATATATATATATAATTATCCCTATTATATAATTATAAAGCTATTTCCAAGTTGTTTTTTTTTAAAATTTTTGAAATGAGATTTCAGATATCTAAAAGATTTGAAAGATCAGAGTGAGTGAAAGTCAGGTCCGGTTGAGTCCTTGAGCATTGGAAAACCCTGCAGGTTTTCGCGGTATTATGTGACAAGCCTTGGCTCCTTATGTTTGTGGTCCTCGTTTATTCTGCTGGTCTATGCATTGGCTGTGTTGCTTGGTGTGGTGAAGCCTCGTTGGTGAAGCCGACACATTGAAGCTGACAAAAAGCCATGAACTTGGCTGGGTTATGTTTTTTTTTAACAAATCATTTATATCAATTCACCAGAATTTAGAGGGTAACCCCCCAAAATGCCACCATCCCACCCAAGAAATAAGGACCCTAAGAAGGCTGTATTGAGGGACAATGGTTGTTTGTAATCCCGTTTAATAAGACCTTATTTCCTGGTGGAGGGCATGGCAACGGAAAGGGGGCGGGGTACCCTATAAGATTCCCATGATCAATGATTAACATCCACAATTGGAGGGCTCAAGGCAACTATATTGTGATTGTCATTGTATGTATATGATTATATGTACATTTCATTGTATTTCATTCTGTTTCATTGTATTTAACAATATGTTGTTACTTTCAATTATATTTCCATACCCTCACACTCACTTAGATCCAACTCATGTATGAGTATATTTGTTTTTTTGTTTATTGGTTTATGTATGTATTTATTTATTTATTCATTTATTTATTTATTTATTTACCAATCTTTTTATTCATCTATTCATTTATCTATTTCTTTATTTATTTATTGATATGGATGCACACATCCACTCCGATTTGTTTGGACTCAGTCCTTGTGGCGTTTCACCCTGTGATGATCAACGACCTTCCCCTGTTAAAGTGGTGTATGACAAGTGACAGATTCATCTTGTCGGAATTCAAGATGGTTTTGCCTTGTTTGGAATCCTCCCCAATCATATGAGCAAACCTTCCAGGAAATGAACGTTTGGTAAAACATCATCCATTTTCTCAGGTCACTTTCTAGCTCCATCATGTCATCCATCCAAATTGACACCCTTTAAATGCGCGCTGCGCGTTTTACACGCCCGCGGGGCCCGGCCACAAGGAATGATTTCCGTGAGCGTGGGAAGATCATGGTGGGAGTACTCTTGGTGCAGAACGTGGCCAAGGTTGGGTTTTATTAGGCCCTGTCATTCTGCATATCAATTGGAGAAACATATGCAGAACATCAGCTGGAGTATTGCTGTTTAAAACTGTAGTCAACCTCTTTTTGTCGGAATATCTTTTTTTTTGTCCGGACATGTGACTAGGATTCATTCAAACAGAAGGATGACATAGGATGACAGAGTAGGCGTTTTTGTGAGGTGGCAGTGTCCAGCAAGATGCCTCGCGTGGTGCGCATCACAGCCTATGATAATGTGGCATTGAACAGCCTGTGATCCCAGTTGGGGTTGAAGAAAAAGGTCCTTTTTTCAATCTTTTGCTGCCAGAATCTGGACAATCAGGGTTCTCAAAAAAGTGAAGATAGTTCAAAGAGAAGACATGGCAAGTCTCTGGTCGTTTCTTTCCATTTTGCATCTATTCTTTTATGACCCACTTCTACCTTGGATGGTATATAAATGGTTTTCCCACCTTGGTGGCCTGCCTTTTCTCCCAACACCCAAGGTTTGGCATTGCTCTTTAGCATTGGCATCTTCAATGCTTTGTTGGATGCCTTGGGGCAAGTGAACATCCCTGGCCTCAGTTTTGAGGCGATGTTTTTACCACGAACGAAATGGGGATGGCAAAAATACCACACCTTTTCTACTATAAATTGAAGGCTTCCCAACAAAAATGGAGTCAACATGCTTGCGGACAGGTGCTTACAGTGGTAGATCGTTGTGTTGGCATTGTTGTCTTCATCGCTTGGGTGCTGGCGAACCTCTATGTCAATGGCCTCAGCGGTTTCCGATGTCGTTGTGTTGAAACTAAATGGCTTGAAACTGGTGTACCCTATGGAAAGGACCAGATTGACATCAGGAATGATGGATCATACACACCAAAAAATGGACCATGTGATTTATGTTGTGGTCATGGTTTTGGAAATTTACATGTAGAATGTACTACCAGGAGGCTCCTGAGTGTGAATCGAGAAAATCCTGCACAAGACAGCTGCATTTCTGGAGGAAAAACATGAGCTTAGGTGGTATCCCAACAGCATTGAGGAAGAATAGAGCCGCAACAAATCTGTGTGCACTATTTCATACTATTTTGCATTCAAAAGACTAAGCAAAACGCACAAGGCATATCAAGGTATTTCCCTTGTAAAATCACCTCAGAAACAAAGCGCCCGCTTTGCATTCAGAGGAAAAAGCAAGGCGCCCGCTTTGAATATATACTAAGTGGATGGAAAAAGTAAGCTACTAGCAAAACGCTTGTGGAACAAACCTATTTCCCGAGTAGAAGAACCAGTTGCAAAAAGCATCGCGCCCGCAAAGGCAAACCTCCGGAACATTCCCCCGGAACCTGACCCAGCGGGTTTCACCCGTCCCTCGAGAGAGCCCGCCCCCCTCGGACACCACCTTTTTCAGGCGTTTGCGGCCTTGTGTTTGGTTTTTTTGATGTCCCAGGTGATGGTTGATGTGTGGCGGAACCACACTGATGCAGCAGCTGTGAAAGCTGGAAAGTTGCCACGGCAATTAGCAGGAGATAAGGGGGGAAGGGCTAGGTGTGTGTATTTGTTGCTACTTTGCCACCCAAAAATCCTGCGGAAATTTGCCAGATATTCCAGCATCTCTGTCTGTGTCAGGCAAACATGTCTGTTGCTCATTGATGAAATGATCATTCCCAACACTCATTTTTGACATCTTTGACAGAAAGTTGCTTCGGCTTTTTATGATCAAAATCAAAACACCCGGTTTTTGTGTGTTTTTTTCCCTGTGTATTTTGGCACCAGGATTTGTGCCATCAGACTTTGTCGAACCTGCTGAAGTCTTGGAGGATATTGATGTCATCAACAGGAGCCCGGAGGGAGCCCGTGGAAGCAGGTGGAAGTTTTGGGTCGCCGTTTCCGTTTAAGTTAAAAGGAAGCGTTCAACGAGCCTCGACCCTTTAAGAATCAAACGGATTCACAATGAAAAAAAAGGGATGATCAACAATCCGACTTTGAAGAGAAGATGTTTTTTAACCTCATTTCTATTTCCGTAGTAAAAATACGGTGGGTTCATTTGGAGGTTCAACCATTTGGAGATGGATTTTCTTGCATCTTCAGCTTTCACCATGGAACGACCAACTCAACGACCCACAGGACTCCGGATCCCTTAAGTATCGACTCTCGAGTGCGCAAGACCACCAGTAGGTGGCTTGGGTTTTCATCATTTGGAAAAATTGCGTGTTGGAAAATTTCCAGAAAAAATCCAGGGCTTTTGCACAAAAAAGGACCATGTTCTCCGGTGTTTTTTTGTATAATTTCCAGTGTTGTGCTGTAATAAATACTACCTTTGCTTTCACAAACAAACATCAGCTGACCACGCGTTTTGTTTTTCTTTTTGGAGGTCCTCTGATATTCTCGGGGAGTTGATCCCAGTGAAGTTGGGGGTAGCTTGGCTTTTGAAAAGGTGGCGAATCAAATGATGAAATATTCTCCTTTTAAAGGGAAGAACGTTTGAAGAAATTTGAGGATTTTTTAAGGATGGTACTGTTGATGGGAAGATTTCCTGCACCAGTTGAGATGGTAAATATCCCATTATTTAACAATTACACAGTTTTACACATACCAGGTGGTTGTTTGGGATTTCTGAACCATCAACAGTAGCAGATGAACAGCTCCACCTGAGGTGAAATTCTGGTTGATTTCGGATATCGATGTGGCATCTGCCACGTATTTGGCGAAGTTTCATGTAATCCTCGAGTGGTTTGACCAGGTTGGGAATGCGTGACTTGTGATTGTTTCCTACAAAAAGCAATCACTGTATACGAGTGGTATACAATGTATCCATTTAATATTTATATCCACAGTTTGCTGACAAAATATGTTTGTTTCATGAAAAACAAATGGTGAATTTGGTATCTCAACGCCAGGCTGCTGTGGGTCTTCCGGTGAGCACGCGCATATCCTACGAGAAGCTGTGTTCAGACCGTGGACGGGATAATGTCATTGCAGTACCGCATGTCGGCCTGAAGAATGCCATCACCGTGTCCCTGGAAGAGTATTCTGATATCATTGCCCTTTGGCTGATGATGATGATGATGATGATGATGGTGATGATGATGATGATGATGATGATGATGATGATGATGATGATGATGATGATGATGATGATGATGATGATGAGACTAATCAGTGAGTGTGATGAGGGTGAACTTTCAAGCTCTTCAAGGTGAAGGTATTGAAAGGGATGTGACTTTCAATCAACCAGTCCAGACCGAGGTGTTGGAAAGCAAGAAGGGCTTGGTAACGTGCCGCGTGCATTTTAATGCCAGCCTTCATAATGAGACTTGACGACATACAACAACTGTTGGTCATATGGAAGATGGCATCCTTCAATTGATGCAGCCTTCTCAAGAAGAATGACATGATGTCGGCAAGAGCACCCCAAGTTCCAGTTTCTACTGTAAATCCTGAAGATTTCAACAATTTCCTGGGATCTTTGGTTGGTGAGCATTGAGCCTACATCGTGAACTCAGCAGTTACGTAGATTGTTTTTGCACCGAATGATTGGTGAATGGCACCTGGCTTGATGGACTCCCTTCATGACCATGATCTCAAATAAATCTGACTAAACTTGGCCAGACTGGAACACAGATTGGAAGTGAATATGATGACTTCAACTTGTTTTCTTTTTTGAAAAACCAATATCATGACAACTCAATGTTTCATCAACAAAAACGATACGCAATGCTTGCGAACAAAATATGGGGGAAACCTCCAACCCTGCCACACAAACTTGTGAGGAATTCTGCCTCGACTGCTTTCCCTTCGATTGTTCCTTTGATTTGCAGAAAAGAAAAACACCTTCTGACTGCAGTTGTTGGGGCGAATATTCGCGACAGGGATTTTGGACCTTATTTGGCGTTATGGGTAACTAGCCGGTAATGAGGTTACCTCATCAGGTTTCACCATATTTGTATACATGTTACATGATGTAAATATGTATGATTATCAATTATACATCTTTCTTCTTATATCCCATGCAGGAGCAGATGTCAGAGAGTTGTTGTTTTGTTTTTCAAAGCAACAACATGACATTGTAGGTAAACAGGTGATGATTTTTTTGATGTCATTGGCAAGTTGGAGGCATGGTTACTGACCTTTCACAGCATTTTTAGACCAGCCCCATACACGGGAACAGGAGTAGAGCACCCCAAGAATCCTGTTTGATTTAAAACATGAATGGTTCGTAGATCATCAAATACCCTCACAAAATCCGGGATTCAAAGGAGAGTTTCAAGTACCAAGATCATGGATCCAAATGAATGAGATTTCTACGGCTACTTTGTACCTTGACTCCATGCTGTCCATCCATCTGGACGAATTGACATGATGATGTCACACATTTTTTTTGGTGACTCAAATTTGGGGAAAAGATACATATAGATATTGGATGTTATTGGCAGGTATATTTGGGGTCCCAAGAATTGTGAGCCAGTCTTGGCCCTTCTTGCCACCCCGTTTTCCCAAATTCAGCTGGGGGACCCACCATCAGAGTTGTGTCCCAGGTCAACGTTTGTTGGCCGAGCTGTATTTGGCGAACACGGAAGGGTTTGAGCTGGTGCCCAATTTTTGCAATGCAGGGGTAGTGCTGGCATGTAGAATGAGGGAGTTTTAATGTTTGGGAAGGTACAAAATAGGTGCTGGGTCAGATTTGCGCCTACAGGAGTAATTACCTCAGCAATATTTTACAACATCATCAACAAAAAGGCTCAGTGTTCTCCAGCATTTTTTGAAGCATTTTTATGGAACCAGATATTGTATATTAAATACTATTATTCAATCATTGGAAATCAGAACATTGCATTTCGATCATATCATTATGTATATAGCTATATAACTGATGATGTGTACTATTCGGTTTCTCCCGTGCAAGTTTCAGAATCAGATTGGAGCTATCTTAGTGTGTGCTGTGGCTTGGACTTGCCATGTTCGGTAAATCGGCTGACACCCCAGTGCTCCTCTTTAGAGGTCCCACTGCAACCGGTACCGTAATGATTGCTTCAAAGATCAAAAATCATGGACATGAAAAACATTTCAAGCCTATCCAAAATCCGGCATATTTTGTGTCCATATGAACCACCCCCCCATGACTTTTCCCATGCTGATGGGACGGGGTGATTTTGGCCAGGAGCAGCTGAAGACTTTGGATGGTTGGAACTTCACTACTGCCGCCCTGGCACAACCCGATACTGAAACCCGGGCGAACCGTCAGCGGGTCTTGGTGGGAAGCCCCAAATTTGGTGTGGAAGGTGTGCTGAATTGGGGGGTGGCTGGGGCGACAGTCATAGATGAATGGAGAGGATGATCATCTTTTTTTTTTGGTGATTCATCATTTCACACCAAATAAAACATGATATCTGATTACTGTATCTTTGAGAAGGCTATTGATGAAGGAACATTTTTGTCCCCAACATTTATCCCCTGAAAGTGACGGATGCCAATGACTGAATCAGCGGAAGGGTTGGGGTTCGGTCTTGGGACTGGAAACCCTAATAGTTTCCATGGAAACACTTTCTTATATATATATATATACATACACATATTCCTCCCCTCCCTTCAAATAGTATCTATTTTTGGGAGGTACCCTACATCTACAAAGCTTAACGTAGCCCCTGAAAAGGGACCATCCTAAAAGAAAAAGTACTCTTCAAAGCATCATTTATCAGGGGCGAGCTGTTAAACTTCGTGACTCATTCAAAATTTGGCACCACTGAATGACAAGATGTTATTGCAGCTGAACATGGAATCAGCCAACGGTTAATGGGATTGTAATGGCAGGGGTATCCATAGAATCCCAAAAAAACCCGGGCCCCAAACCACCAACTAACCATTGTTTGGGTCCAAGATGTCTTTTCATTCCGAAGGTCAACATTATCCTGGAAAGGCAGTCTGGATTTTTTGTGAAACAGGCGCGAACAGCAGTCACGGGTTTGTCAAGGTTGCAGTTTGATGGGTTGCAAAATCTGGGACTTTGGGATGTTGTGTGAATCTTGCAAATTTGCTTCACAACATGGATCATATTCTAATTCTATATGTATTACATATATATGCTTACACAAAAACGTACTAACATAGATATTGTTTTGGACCAATTCTGCGGGGTGAAAACCTTGACATCTTTGGTTGAAATAAGCGACACAAGGGGCCTTAACGGTTGAATAAAAGATCGCCTAAACAAAAGCACTTTGGGAAAACCAGGTTCTCAGTATCTACTGGTTCCTGACCACGCTGATGTTCTCGTTCTTCGTCCTGGCGTCACTGGGCGATTTTTTCGTTGAGGTTTCTGGCAGCCTAGCGTATCGACATTTCACTGTTCGCTGGATCCAAGGCCCGAAGACTTCACGAAACGGTACGGGGACCGAGGTGGATCCAAGGTGGAGGTGACGACGTGTCATCATGGTAACTTGAGCTACTCTGATAAGTGGGGTTCCGATACCTTTGCTTTTTTTTGTGGGGGGGCACTGGGGGTGAGATTTCATGGTATTGGTTGATATCAAACTTGACTGTCCTTTTTGGAGATGGATCAAACGTGACTTTTTGCATGAGCTTCGTTGCAGACTCCTAGGCTCGTGGATATCCTGAAGATTGTGTTGACGCAAACGACCTTCCGTTTTAGTGTGGAGCATCGTTTGCCCAAGGTGCGTGTTGGGGGTTGGAAGATGCTTGAATTTCTGGATCGCCTGTGAGTTCTTGCAGTGGAAACTTCCCTGGAAGTTAGATTCATTTTTGCAGGGAAGAATCAGCAAATTGGACCTCATGTAAGTCAGCAACTACTGTGATGTGGCATGTTTCGTTGTAACTGCACATGGATGCTGTTGCACAAGTTTCTCGTTTCCCCTAAGACGTGCTGTTTTCCATGGGAGTGGTGATGAATTTCAAGGAACCGGTTGCAAGGTTTGCTCACCTGGGTCCAGGTGCAAGTATGGACGCCCTTCGATGCATATCTGATCTCGTGTCAGATCTTATGTTGCTTCATCGCGATGGCCTACTTGGTGTGCTTCATCATGTCCCAAAGCTCTGTGAGTGCTTGCTTGACAGAGGCGGTTTCCGTGGAAACGTGGTGTTTGGAACGTGGTGGGACTTCTTTTTTCTCAGCCAAGAGTCCCTTGACGGATGGTGTGACCGGTTGATAACTTCACCCATCGATTTTCAAACCTACGGGGTTCCACCATCCCGGTTCCACGCCAGGAAATGGAACGACGATTCTTGGTGATCTTGGCCTCTTGTTGGGTTTGAAGCTTAGAACCTGGAAACCTACGCGTAGAAACTTCCAGCTTTGGTTGTCATTTGGTGGGTTTTTGGCTTCTTGAGGGTGGACATGTTGTTTCAAGCAATTTGTAGGTAGTCTAAGATTTTGACCGTGGATATACATTTGTACCCCTTGAAAACTAAGATGGCTGGCTGGACAATCTCCGGTTTTTAGCAGGAGATACATATTCCATTTTAAAGGATTGTGTTTTTCCATTGTCATTCGTTTGATGGGATCGAAGGATCGATGGTGGTCGGGATGTCAGGTCGTGTGGAATCTGGCTTTCATTGTCTATGCAACTTTTCGCAAGCGGTGCCTTGGAACAAATTGGCAACAAAATCCGGTGAAGCTAAACCCTCAGCCAAATTGATCTGAAGTTTAAAAGACCACCATGTTTTGTTTTGGGTTTTGAACAAACAGAAATTGGCAACTACAAAAAAATTGATCCATATCTTTCAACAACAAAAAAAACACCACCGGAGTGACTCACTGGCGTTTTTTTTTTTTGAAACCAACAAAAATCAATCCCAAGACGTTGAGTTGAAGATGTCGGTCCCGATGTCTGGTTGTGACTTGACTCAAATCTCGAGGCGCGAACGATATTTGATTCAGCAATCCATTCTGGGAGCCTTGGAGGTTTCGCGCTTCTCCAATTTGTTGCCACGGTATAGCACCTTGGTTTTGTACCAGAAGACACGATGGGATGGAGGACCCACCCAAAAAAATTCCTGGGAAGCCTGATGCCTTATTTTTTTGGGGGGGTTTGGTTGGTTTTTGTTTTGTTACAGGAAAAGAAAAGGGAAGGGAAGGTTTTAAGTTGACAGAAGATATTTTTTTGGAACAAAACTTTTTCTATCATTTTTGTGGCAAATGGGTTCATTATTGAAAAACAAATGTGTTGTTTAAAGATGTTTTTAAGAAGGTTGTTGTTTCATTTATAAAAGATGGGTGTTCCAAAAATAAGGGTACCCCCAAATCATCCATTTTAATAGGGTTTTCCATAAACCATCCATTTTGGGGGTACCACCATTTTCGGAAACACCAAAAAATGGCGAGTCATTGGGACGCTGCGAGGCAAATCGCAGTCCGCCTCTGCGCTGAAGGTGAAGCGAAAGGCCTCCGATGGCGAGGCGAGTCGATTGTGATGGGTCCATTCCCCAACATTCATGTGGGTGTTTCCAAAAATAGGGGTACCCCAAAATGGATGTTTTATAATGGAAAACCCTATTAAAATGGATGATTTGGGGGTACCACTATTTTGGCCCTAAAACGCAACCTGGTACCTTAGTACTACTACTATCATCACTAGTATTAGTAGTATTTCCTAGTATTAGTAGTATAAGTAGTATTAGTATGAGCAGTGTTGGTTGTCTTAGTATATAGTATTAGTACTAGCATTACTAGTACTAGAAATGACGTTTGTGGCCTTCCTCCCCCTACCTCATCGGCTCATCATCGGTAGGATCCGGTGACTCCCAACTTTTCAGTCCGAGGCGTGGTGGCACAGTGAAAAGATAAACATCCACAAAGTGAAAGCATGAGGATGATGCAACATATCCAATATATATATATATATATATGTATCCCGAACCATATGAATCTCTGAAAATATCGGCGCAATGGAGTTTGCCTCTCATTGGATGCGTTTTTTTTGGTCTATCCAAGATCAGAATTTATGTGAAGTAGGAGGTGCAATTCTATTCGGCTGGAAAAACACTCATGCTTGTCACCCAGAAACAGGTACTGGCACTGGTGTGGAGGCATTCACAGGCCACATGGTTCACGAAACACAGGCTTCCTGGTGGGGTCCAAAAAATGCGGCATGGTCAACATGAAAGAGACATCCTAACCAGAAGATCCTTCTGGACTTACTGAACGTAGTGCCAGCTTCACATTGTTCGCAGTCCCGAGATCAAGTCATAGGAAACGTCTTTGCAGGGGTTTGCACCACGAAACTCCGGCTTCTTTAGTGGCGTTCTTGTGGAAGGTGATTTCAATTGCCTTCCGCATTTGGTTGATTCGCAATGTGGACCTTGTGAAACTCAGCTGCCTTGTGAAACTAGTGGATGGCTTTCCCTGATACAACTCAAGATATGGATATATACATATATATATATATACACACACACATAACTGGGATTCTGGAACATGAAGGGATTTTTCAAAGTTGTTATTTTATGCAGATCAACCCCAAAACCCGATTTTTGTGGTTGATCCTCAAGGATTCAAGCCGCTTCCTTGATGTTTTATGATCAAATCTGTCACTGTGAAATGACCCTGGAAACCCGGGAGCTATCAAGGAAAGCTACCTTCGAGTGCAAGTTCCGAGTCTTCTTAGCACCTTGGATTGAACACCGTGAAATTGTCGTGATACAGTAGTAGACACCATCATCGTGCTTGTTATCATGATTATCATCCATCATCGTTCATCATCATTCGTCATCATCATCATCATCATCATCATNACCATCATCATTCATCATCATCATTCATCATCATTCATCATCATCCTCCTCCTCCTCCTCCTCCTCCTCATCACCACCTTCATCATCGTCGTCATCTTCACCATCATCACTTTAGCTTTAGCGCCTTTCTTCACCACCATGGTCATCAAACCACGTGTTGTTGACCTAGGAATGGCTGGATGACGGAGCGATTGGACTCGAGAAGGGTAAGAAGGCAACCTGGGTTTTGTGCAGTTCATCATTTCCACGGTAAATCAATGATCTGCAGCCTTTGAAAACGAGGCAAAAGAGTTGAAGGTGCCATCTTTGGCGATTACGTGCCTTGGCAAAGATCTGGAGGGACAAGCACCAGCCTTGTGAAGCGCTGGTAAAAATCGAGATGTATCCAGTTGATCCAATGTATCCAATTTGCTGAAGCTCCCACATGAAAACAGCTCCAAAATATCTCAAAAGAGACCGCACCATTGAAAATTGTAATTTCAATATTGGATAGTATTGGTTAGGTTGATATTTTGGGGTCCATTTATTTTTGATCCATAGAAAAGTCAGCCTTGCAAACCCAAGGAATGCCGTGCAAGCTGAAGTCCTCGATCGGAGCTCCGCACCGGAAGTGGTGAATCCTGCCACGGGCCATGTGGCAGTAGGGAACTCAATGGTGAGGATTGCCTTGGGGCAGATGAGTGGTACATTGACAACGTGGTATCCTTAAATTTCGCAAAAAATGTGGCATCCTTTTTTTTTTCGTCAAAATATTTGGAACTACACGCAATTCTCTTCATCTTTTTGTTTTTTGTTGCTAAACACTTTAAAAAACATAAACCTCTTGGAAAACACAATTTTTTGAACTAAGGTTCAGATGCTCTTCAGGGCAACGTTGCGTAGCAGCCTTGGGTAGATACCGTACAGCTAGGGGTGCTCATGTGTTTCAACATAAGGCATGGATCAGCAAGTCAGACACTTCCCCTTCGATTGCCAATGGCTGGCCGTCACCGTTTCTTTGAAGGACCTTCATTTTCGGTGGAGGTAAGGATTGGTATGTTGGCATGGAGAATGAAAGTGATGATGGTATAGTTCTATGTTTGGATTCTTTGGAGGAAGTTGGCTGACTGACTATTGATAATCATGAAGGTGAAGTTGAAGGTGAAGGAATCTCTAAGAGATTGTTTAGATTTCAGGATTCCAACAAATTGATGAAAGTATCTAATCTTAGAAAGTTACAATGTAAGACTGTTGAGCCGGGCTGATGTGGAGGACTGAAACTCTTTCGCAAGTCAACTGGGATGTGGTATATCTATGCACGCATATATAATATATATAAACACATACAAATGTATATATATATATATACACACAGACATACATTATATAGATACGCATATGTTGCTTTATCTATCTCATGCCGATGTCGCTGGGTTTGGAATTGGATCTCCAACTTTTCAGGAAGAGGGCTGTTCTCAAAACCGATCCTTTGTGTTCCAATATTGCGAGGCTTGGGCATGCAACCTGTTTTTTTTTGTCAAGGCAGTTGTCTCCTGCTTGAGTTGATGAAACACGGCAGGTGGATGAGGGCCTTTCGTTTCTGGGCAGAAAAATTCAGGAGCTTAGCTGCCAAACTTTGGATGACATAGATTCAACTGGTTTTTAAAGCTGTTTTTTGAACCTACTGTTTATCGATACAAAGATTCGTTTTTGGAACGAACTTGAGGTTAGATGAGTGGTACATTTGCCCAGATCCAGCCTTTAGCACTCTCACCAAGCAGGATGCTCCCAGTATTCAAGACACGGTGCGCCTTGTGAGTTTGGACTGAACCAGTCGAAATAAACATCAACCCATCTCATCGCTTGCATCACTTACAGATCTCCGCTAGAATTTGAAATTAAAGAATTGCAAATTGCATGAACTTGCCATATGACCAATCTATGACCCAACGCTTTTTTAAATAGCTTCAAGGTGGACTCTTTGAATTGCTGATTCAGCTGTGTTGCTAACCGGTGCGATTCTACAGGGATGATTGTGGCACTCATGGCAAGGGATGATGAGTAGATAGCAAAACGATGACGAATGTCAGAAGAGATACCCATGCAATAAGTGGGATGCAAAGGATCTCGCATCCACACTTACATAGAAGTAACATGACAGCAGCGTGCGACTCTACAGTATGCTGATGCTGCATAGGATTGTACATTTTTGTATATATATATATATAGACACATAATCTATACATATTTATTTAAGATACTTTGTAGACATTTATAGACATTTGGAGAAACAACATTTGCTTGGAATATTTTGCAATGTCGCCCATCATTGCCAGGTGATGTGTGGTCTCTTGATCCGCCGCGCATCCAGATACTATGTATTAAACTCAGGACTCGAATTCTTGACGATTCATCCTGAGGGTTTCGTGGGCTGAGGTTGTGAACATCATGTTGATGTTGGGCTTGATCTCCTCCATTGCCTTTGCTATCTACACAGCATCCTTTGGACGGGTGGATTTTATCAAAAATGGAAGGACGATTGAAAGAGGGGGAATGGAAGTGGCAGAGGCGTCAGTGACATTGTCACATGATGAAATGGCATCTTCACAACAACCCGACTTGATGTCTTTTTTTTCTTCGTGCCATGATTTGACAGGTACATGTGAGCCTCTTCTGGGAACGTGCAGAGGCTTGGTGGAACTCCACCGGGATCACTGGATCACTGGGTCGCCGAGCTGAGCGGTTTGGTTGCAGGTCTTCTTAGGGATCTTCCCTCTGATTGTCATCTTCAAGATGTCGGCGCAAGCCAAGCTGCCGAGAGTGGGCTATTCGACCAAGTGACCTGCCCAATTTTGAACGAAGATGCGGAAAGATACCTGATGTTTGCGGCGCCGGTAAACTCTGGTGAAAAGCATAGCACTTTTAGTAGGGGTACAGTGTATACATATATTAGTACGCAAATAGATAATGTGTAATGTATATGTATACATATATATATATATATATTTTCTCTTTATACACATGTAGATATACACTATGACTGGATGGAGAGTGACCTCGTGTTTTTTCTCGGCCACGCCAGTCCTATCTTTTTCGGACGCTTTGGCTTGTTGAGAGCTCTTGAATCGCTGTGCTCATTCAGTTTTTGACCATGACATCAGCGGTTGAAATGCTCATGCGCTGCCACAAGCAAATAGTTTGGAAGGACAACGGCATGCAACAGCAATTCGATGAATTTGCTATCGTTGGTAATTTCCTTCACCTCTCTTGGGCTAGGTTCGATCGATTTGCAACTGCTTGTCAGACGCTCTTCCTGGTGATCGTGATGGGATGTACCTTGTATTCGAACACTTGAGTCCCAAGAATTGGAAATAGTGGAGTACGAGTTATCATTCTGCTACCAAATTGGATGGCCATGAGATCCAAATTAGAGTACGAAAACATCTAGAATACAACAATATGAATCCAGTGTTTTTTTTCAATTGGCAACATCTGGATGCAATTTTCCTTCTCCACTCTTCCAGACATGGGTTTTACCCTAAAAATAGCTAGTTACTTCCATGTATATTGGTGACTCTTGTTGGAATTTCCAGGTTTTCCGGTCAACCTTTTTGTGAACAACCTTGAGGCATGGCAATGTCATTTATTTCCAATGTACCTACCTGGTTCCGTTCCTGCGATTCCGTTGATACAGCAGTGCCTCGTTCTGGTGAGTCGAAGTCATCATGGTTTTCGGGGAGGATATCTTCTGAAAAAAAAGTGTTTTTTTGTTGGAAATTGAAAGAAACCATTGCGTACTGACCTTCAAAACTCTCCTTTTGGAATAGTAGGTTTTTAGTTATGTTGATGAAGTGTTGAAGGAAAAGGGTGGAGAATTTTGTGGTAAAAGCTTGGACAATCTTTCGGGATGTTTCTGCCTCTTCATCTCTGTAGCTTGTTACACAGTATGAGATCGCAGTTCCATACGAGTACTATCGGGTAATGATTGTAGTTGTGAGCTAATAATCACCATAATTACCTTGGCAATTCCAGAAAGCTAAGTGTTTTAGGAGCTAGACTATCACCATATGGGCTAAGTGACCTAAGTGTTTAGCACACCAAAAAGAAACCAGAAAAGGGAAGTTCATTATTCTCAACAAATATCCTGATTCATCAACTGAAGGTTAATTGTTGGTTTGGGTTGGTGCTTTGTGATTCTAAGGGTACCCCTAAGTAACAATCCCTTTCATAAGGGGATCCCAGATATCCAAACCACCAACCCCTATCCAACAATTAGCCATTAGTTGAATTCAGGCCTTTGGTGAGCAGGCTCTGCTAGCAGAAGTGGAGCATGTGTGTTGCTATATTCTGTGCCTTGGGCGAACTCATACAAACAACCCAGGAAGGCATAGGAAGGCTGAAATACACGTAACCATAGGATGAATGGGACGATTGTTGTATGGTAGTTGATTTTTTATGGTAGATGTAGGTATACAAATCGTCCTATAGATCCTATTCAGTAAGCATATTTGCAGGTCCCATGTTTGTGTTTTTTTTGTTCCATGTAGACCCACGAACATCTCCAAATCTCAGCGGCACTTCCGAGGATTGGCTTCTGGCTTTCATGGATCATATGGTCTTAGAGCTCAGAAAACTAACAAAACTTCTGAAAAAAAAATCCTGGTCATGGATTTCCTGGATAAATTTGGAGACTTGAAACCCCCCCAACTTCGTTCATCACTTGCAGCCGCCGACGTTTTTTCCGCCGAGTGTCCAATGACTGCCGAGGTTTAGTTGGCAGGCCCGACAGGTCCAACGTTTGGATCCTGTGGCCAATATGCAAAGCCGAATACCTGTGAAATTGCAGGCAGGATTGGTTGGTGTGGAAAGGTACAGCTCTTGGTGGCATGGATTTGGGCTGCTGCATTTCTTGTTGAAGATGGGTTTGAAGGTGCAAATAAGAATTTCAGTAAAAAGACAAACATATAGGCGAACAAAAATCAATTTTCCCCAGCATGGGTTGGGCATTGTTTTTCTTTATGTTCTACTGTAGATATCGTTTTTGTCACATCAGATGTGTACGTAGAGGTACCAAGGTACCATAAAGCAAAGAGGGGGGCTTCGGGTTCTAGACAAACCAATGCCTGTTGTGACTTCATCATAAGGATACAGACCCAGCACATGCGCCAGGGTCGACAGGGCGCTCCAAACGGCTCAACTGAAGCAAGTGTAGAGGTGGGTGGGTTTTGCGCTGCAGCAGTTGTAGTTGTGAAGCAGTTATAGCTATCAAGATGTGGGTGATATGGGGCCACCCGTAAAATCTATGGGTTGATTAGTGTCATTGCCCCAGGGCTTGGCGCCCAGCTTGTCAATTGTGGCACAAGAGGAGAAGAAACGCATCTCGGCGTGGTTTTCAGCCTATGGTTAGCTTTGTGGCAAAGGGTTTGACAAGTTGAGCATAGATGTTTTACAGCAATGTTTGAAGAACATACTGTTGATGGCTGAAATCCTAAACCAATGATAGGTAGTTTATCCCAGTATTATATGACAGGGTTTTATACATCCCAGGTGGTGTAGGATTTCTTCCATCAACAGTAGGGTCAATTTTTTGGGTCTGAGAATGTACCACACACCGGTTGGATTATGTTTCAGAAATTCTGCATTTTGAGGGTCTTGCTTTGCTTTTAGCCTAAGATCCAGTTGGGCAGTCTACCCCCAGGTACTCGAAAAAGACCAAGTTTGCTCGTGGCATTGGGGATTGTTGACGAAAAGGAGAAGCAAGGTGGGATTTTTAAAGGTTTTTCCAGACCAGGCGAAGCTGCACCATCTGCAAAAAATGGTGCCATGATCAGCAGATTCGTGTAAGCTGAAAACAATGCGGATTCTGGAAACTGCAAACCGTGTGCTTTTGGCATTAGCAAAGAATGATCATGAGAATGTTAGGAAGCAATCTGTGAATGTGAATATTAATATGAATACAAATCTGAAATCATATCGAATTAAGATGAATATGAAAATGGCGATGACCTATGAATCTGAATTTGATTTCGACGTATTTGTATAAATACGAATATGATCAGATCCACCATGATTCACCATGATCTTGACGTTGATGTTCTTTGTGCCAGGTTGACATCACAACATCGTGCGGGGTCGGGTCACGGAAAGCATCAACCGACAGCGCAGTTGGAAGTCGAAGAAACGGAAGATTTGATGTTGTTGTCCCAAGCATGTCGTTTTGTTGATGATGAAAGGGAAACCAATTTAATGAACAAAACGAATGAACAAAAACAAATAGATATTCCGGATATCCGATTTTGCTTGGGCAAACTAACAATTTGACATCGCGGATGTCTTCAAAAAACAGATGGGGACTTTCTTTTCGCATTCCAAGTTTCGGGAAAGGCAATCTGCAACTCACGTGTGAAGGTGATTTTTTTGCGCCGAGAGGATTTTAAACGAAGCATGGAATTCCGGAAGTCTGCAGTTTTATCCCTTATCCTCATGAACATGAAGAGTAATATGGTTGATAGTCCTTTCATAAGGCCAGCTATTTCTTGGGGGAAAACGTTGGACGCAATTGCTGGAAATGGATGGTAAAAAGTTCTAAAACGATCCGACACAAAAAACACATTTTTTTCAGAAACTTGATGGTAAAATTNTAAAATTACAATATGATCCTCCCTTAAGCTGCCAGTTAGAAATGATTTGAAAAGATATGCAGATCCAGATTGTTGAAGTTTAATAAAAGCGCTGTCATCAGAGAAACTGGCGGTTTGTGCAGAATTCACCGCAGGGCATCCGAAGTCAAAATCTTTTTTGGTTCCAATCCGAGCCGGTCTAAACCGCAAAAACGGGCTTCGAAAAGCAGAGGATTTTTGAAGTGATCAACCTGATTTTTTGCAAAGCCATTTTTGTTTGTTGGAAGAACCAATTTTTGTTTTTGATTTTGAGGGTCAGGACTTATTGTAAAACTTTATGAGCTCTTTTTGAAACCGTGCAGGGATGTCAAACATTTAATTCGTTCAGTCCTTATGGCGGTGATAGGACCGGAACTATCGGCTGGTGATTTTCGGTCGACCGAGAAGTTGCCGCCGCTTCCGCACACCTGCGGCCCGCGATAAAACGAGTGATGGATACAATTTCAAAGACAACGAATTCTCAGATTCTGGGTGAAGATTCATGGCAGAGGTTGCAAGAAATGCAGCCATAATACATCTACCCTGGAAGTCCAAGACCAAACAACGAATAATAGTCTTTGGGATGATTCATATAAAGGATTCCCTACTACGAAGAGGCAAAGTTTGGTATTTGGACTTCCTGGGAGTCTATGTATATAGATATACACTGAATTTCACTTACGTTGATTACATATGTATCTAACGGAAGAACAACAGATGCGATATGGAGTGGTGGTGGTGGTGTACTTTTCACCCTCACAAACTTGGGGATGAAACGAGTAGAGATAAGACTGATATGACTTGAATGACTTGAATCAATTCGTATGACTTGATGGATTTTATAGGAATTGCGTAGGAATCCTTTCTGTGCCCATCAAACTGTGCAAAACACCAGTGGTTTTGATATGAGTTTTTCATGTTTTGATTTGGGAATCTACGATCTGGCACTTTTTTTCACGCCATTGAAAAGAAGTCATCTACAATCCAAAGTCATGAATTTGATTTCCATTGCAAGTACCAAAGATGGTCTTTCTTTTTGATGCATCACTCATTTGCAAGACCTTGAAGAGGTCTGACTGCATGTCGACATCGGGGAAGATGGCGAAACTTAGGACACAGATCTGAACATTGGAACCATGGTATCTGCTGCAAAATTTCATCAGGATTTCAATCTAAACTGTGTAGACAATATATGTATACACACATATATATATATATACATGTTTATATACATACCGTATACCTATATATATATATATGTATATATATATATATGTATATATATATATGTATATATATACATATATATATATGTAGATATGTATATATACATAAATAAATATATATATATATATGTAGATATATGTATATATATATATGTTCTACACAGGGATGCTTTCCCACCACAAGATGCTTGTTTTTTTTGTGTCCCTTATAAAACTGGCGACCTTCGGAGGAGCAATGATTCCTTGGTCAAGATTTGGTGGCTCACATCCAGTAGTAGCTCAAGCACTGATGAACCAATTTGTTGATATATATATATATACATATGAGTTGACTTTTGAGCCAAGCTGAAACTTTCAGGAAGTGCCATTTGATTGGTGCCAAAATACCCCCCCAAAAAAAGGAAAAACAAACAATCATCCTGCTAATCCGATTGCAACTAGGTGAATAAAGGGAACCAGGTAACCGGCTCCCCTCCCCAAAGAACTAGATGTTCGTGGATGTTCGTGTCCTGAGAACAGCCCATCCAAAGCTGCCAAACTTTAAACTCTGCCGTTCCGCCAATTTCTGCAGGAGTTTTAGAGTTGATCTCCGGTCATTTTTGTGGTGGAAAAAAAGGGGGAACTTCAGAAATTAACCACCTCGGCTTTTGGACCCATGTGACAGAGTTTTCGACAGGGATGTTTCATCCAGATAGAACATGTTCGGATATTTGATACTGTAGACTCATCGGTTTGTCTCTCTTCTAAGTTCCTTGATATGAGCTATGCATTTCTGACCTTTTTTTGATCTTGAGTGATAAGAACAAGAAAAAATAGTGGCGCATTCAAGCTTCTTTCTTTAGCAAACATGACCGGTTAATTAGAAGCATTGCATCTTTGTTGAGCGTCTTTGCTCTCAAGTAGAACATCGGATGGTTAATTTTTTTGATGGGTAAGTTGGGTCCAGAAATTTTGTCAGGTTGTCGTTGAGAGCTGTTAGGAGCTTCTGGAATTGTCAGGGAATTGTGAAGGTTGTGAAGGTTTTTCATTTGTTTGTTGATCTCGTTTTGGTCAAGGACCCAATGGCCCGGTGAGACCTTTCGCAGTTCTCTCGCGGCGAAAAGAGACACGGTCCGTCTTGGAGCAAGGTAACAACATCGTTGAGTCAAGAAAAGAAGTGGAAAATCACCATAGATTTTTCTCCATTCCAAAGAGGGATTGTGCTCTTCGAAGTACTGGGGTTACACTCTAGAAGTTTAACATAGACCCTATAGTATCGTAATGCTTTTCAAATATAGATAATGTTGAGTTCTCTTCGCATGGAAAAAACCATTCGTGTTGTTTTACGAAAAATCGACACTTAGGAGCTTCGGAGTCCCTGCCTTTTCTTGAAACGAAGAGCAACCCCAAAAAAGGCTTGAATGAAAAGCCGGATTTGGTCTTCCAAATCATTCAATCTTTAAACAATTTTTCAGATGTTTCGACTCAACTCTTCGTTTCAGGGAGTCAAATTGATTCGACCAAGGCACTGAAGCATTGCGGCAAGTGTCACGAGAGAAATGCGAGGCCAGGCGGGTATCCAAAAAAGGATCAAACTTCTCATCTAGGAAATTTTGTTTGATCCTTTATTCAATTAATCCTTAGTTCGTAGAACTTGAATCATAGCGGAAGGAAACCCTCCTGGGAACGAGTCCATATCCCGAAGGTATGTTGGAGTCCATGATTTTCCGAACTTCGCGTTTGGATATGGATTCTTAGTTTTTATAGAATTTCGAAGGGCTGTTGTTGGCGATTTTGGTTGATTTCATGGAGTTTTTGGATCCTTGGTTGGTTGGTTTTCCCAGGTGGATTTCACCCAGTTGCGTGGCATTTGGCACGTCACTGGGCACGTCAGAAGTGATGAGGTTGGAGGTTGGTGGTTGGTGATTCGCACAAAGAAATTGGATCCCCTTGGGAGTTGAAGACTGTGATTTAGCTGAGATTTCTTACGATGAAGATATGAAAATATGACCATTTGGCCACTTGATGGAAAATGCTGTAGATGATCTGATGATATCTGATTTTACCAGTTGTTTTTCCAAAACACTTTGTCAAGTGGATGGGAAGGTTGGCAATTTTTTCCGCACCAGTTTGGGATTTGTAGATGTTCACTTCTGATTGAGTAGGTGTGTGCAAAGGATATACACTTCTTCCATCGTCGGTGTGTTGGTTTGATGGAAAATCACAGCATCACAAGGCCTTACGCTCCTCCATGTTTGCCACTAAACATTGTAGAGAAGGTGCTTGCCAAGCTGAAATCGTGATGTATAGCGAAGGGAGCGTAACAGTTTTCCATAACATGTTGACAGCGGATAGAATTAAGATGTTGGGTTGTTGTTTGCACCGGATCCTGATTTCTAGAATTGAAATCGAGATGATCATGCAATAGCATCAATATGCATCAATAAATCAATGTATATTATGTACATATGTTTGTACTGTACAGTACAGCCACTTCCCTCCATCAATCTCTTCCGTTGCCCAATGATTCCGAGCTTTCTTGAAGCCCTCAAGGGAAGCACCAGTGCTTTCTCTACATAGATGTTTCATACGTACATGATAGTACGATTTTGGTTGATACTTGTACTACTACAGTCCATAGTATATTAGTGTATGAGATATGAACATTTGCATATATATATACATGAATATGTTTGATCTATGATTAATACATATCTTAAGGATTTCTATTCACGATATGTTCCACTGAAATGTGAAACACATCTCCCTCCCAAGGTGAAAGTGCTACAGCGAAACGCAGTGGTCCGTGACGTGGCGTCGTGAATTTCCTGATGAAATCATCTGTTCGTTTTCATGCGGTTTCGTCTCAAAAACGAAGCATTTTTATCCATTGTGGTTGAACATCGTACACTCCCTGAAACTAAAAGTTCACACCTGAAAATAGGCCATCCCAAAAGGAAACTAATATTCCAAGCATCCATCTTTAGGTGCTATATTAGTTTCAGGGAGGGTAACAATCAGTTCCCAAGTGTTTTGAAGCTGAACCTGTGATTTACATGCAACAGTCGATTGGAGTGCTGTTTTACATTCCTCCATTTGTCGTACATCTACCAAACAAAACACCATTGGACATGTCTTGACATGCTCCAGGTGAACCACAGCCTGCTGATGGGAAGGTAGATCTGCCATGGGTGCTTGGGAGAGCACTAAAGGCCTTGCGTAATGATTCCTGGAGATTGCTTCTGGAGCCTTGACAAACCAAAACATCCATGGGGAATCTAAGGGTAGTTGCCACGTTTCCTCAAGAAATATGAAATAGCCGGGCCTGAAAAAAAAACCATGAAGCCTTAATAATCCTTTTGGGGGTGAGGGTGGTATTGGGGGGTTGGGCCCCTTAGATTCCCATGAAAAAATCTACAAAAAGTATGCTTGAAAAATCGGGGGTCTGTAACTTAACGAATTCATGGCTTTGATGAAGATTTGGGCCAAAATTCCAATGCCAAGTTGAAGAATTTGGTGATAGATTCTGAAATATTGTGGTACGCTATTGATGTATCATTTTAGACATTGGCAAATGAACCACCATTGTAACGATTAATGATAACCCTGCGAAAAAGATAACCCTGGGAAAAAGAAATGAATTCCAGTACTAGATATCAGTTGTATGTGTACACAAGAAGGATGAGAGTTTCACATGTGCGATGATGACAGTACACCCAAACCCCTTGTGTCCCCGTTTTTTCCTGTTTCCCAGGAAAGCTGCCATCATTGTGTAGCTCAGCACGTAAACGTGGGGCCTGGGAAACAGCTGGTTGGAGGGGATGTTTCCAAAACATCGGGTCCCTGATATGTTGTGATCATTTTGAAAGTGCATTTTGAAAAAGTAGAACCAAAGAAACCCCCTTGCCAGCATACTTTTGGCATATCAACAAGTGAATTCTCTGAATTCTCTTCTTTTTTGGGTTGAATGGAATACTTAGAAAGCCCTCATCTTCATGGCTTCTCAGGAAATGCATCGCATGAGCACTTGGCATGATCCTGAAGAATACGAAGGCGAGGCAGCTTCATGGAGGTAAAAGAGTATCCCAAGTTTGCATGGGTCTTCCCCTCACGCCCCAGATGTTTAACAGCGAGTTTACCCCTGAAAAATGGTGGTTGGAAGACGTTTGCCTTTCCTATAGGGTTTCGGTAACTTTTCAGCGGCTATGTTCAACTTCGGGAGGGGAGATGATTGTTTTGTTTTTTTGTTTTTTTCTCTCATCGTCATTTTTCCCAAGGAAATTTCTGTGTGTTTCAATCAATGATGATAGACCTTTAAACTCATGCTGCAAAGGAATCAAGGACATTGTGGATCAGACTGTACGACAACTTCAGAAAGAACTGAAAGTCGCCGGAGCGTCCCAGCTCGGAAAAGGGAAATTGATTGTGTTTTTTTGTTTCAACCCTTCTGTACAGTCAGCAAGAAACATGAAACGGTCCAAGATTGAAGGATGAAAGGATGAGTTTTGGTTTTGAAACGGATTCCTTTGCTTTCATTATGGATAGAGTTGTGTTTTCTTCGAATTCAACCGTTCGGTCCAAGAAAACACCAAATCAGGAATCAGAGAACTGGAATTTGCAAGCAAGAGCTTTGTCATGGAACCATACAGTTAGGAAGCATCATTTATTTTACCCCTAAACCTATAGAGTCACTATTCATCAAAGAAATCCAGCTGAGCTGATCTTGCTGATGGTTCAGAAATCCGGCGAAAAAAACCACCTGGGATGGTGCTAAAAACCCATGGGATTTTCACTACCGTTCCCTCAACTGGCTGATGCTGATTTTTGTCCTCCCTAGGAGTTGACTACGGTGCATCTTCCCACGCCCTTGTTGAACCAACGCTTGGGTGCCTGCGAGGTGATGGCCCCACGTTTAGGGAAGGTAAAATCCTCCATTTTTGAAGCCTTCAAGCATTACGTTTCTTCATTTTTTTTCACTTGGAATGAATTCCTTTTCTCAACAAGAGTCATGTCAAAATATATAAAAAGATATAAAAGATATGGATATTTAGGATATAGACAAGTGCTAAAGATATGAACATTTAGGAACGATTTGTATTGAGGCCATTATGTTCGTGTCCTCTTGTTCACCAATGCAACAATAAATGTTGACCTGGGTGAGTCATGGATGATGGGAATGGGACATTTGGATTGGATATTTGGAGTGTCAGAATTTTATGATTCGCCACCTCTTCCCTTTGCCAAAAAGCAAGTACTTCAAGTCGTGTATTTCTGATGTTTTGGGGCCCAAGCCTTTGCCGGAACTTCAAGGCCACTGTCAGAGACACTGTTTCGACGCCATGAAGGTTTACTTAGCACTTTCCTTGGCGTTCGTGTGTCTTGTGCGTGGAGATGATGTTCACCACTTGAGAGGAGATGCCCAGAAAAGCACAGCAACAGAGATGCCGGTGCCTGCCAACGACGAGGTAGCAACAGTGGCCAAAGAACCAAGTCAAAAGCAAGAAGTAGCTGAAACACCCAAAGGCACTGAGAACGAAGCATCACAGAAACCTGCTGAAGAGGTGGGAGCTGTTGCCAAAGAATCAGAGACCAATGGCAATGACAAGTTGCCTACACAAGAGAATGCCAAGGGCTCAGAAANGGCACAGAACATGAAGCTCAAGTGGAAAATGGGAAGGAAGCTGGTGTCGTTGCCAAAGAACCTTCCCCCAAAGACACAGCAGCAAAGCCGCAAGTCACCCCTCCTCGTACTGGAGTTCATGAACCTGATGAAGAGGCAGTGTATGCATTGTACTATCCAGAGGAGGAAGAGTGGGGTTATGATTATGGACCTGATGAGGACTTCCCAGAATGGGACGACCGTGCCCAGTGGGATTTTGATGACTATGACTATCCTGACCCGGAAGACTTTGAGGAGCCAGTTGGTGTCGTTGTGAAAGAGTCCGATCCTTCCGATCCATCTCACCCCAGTGGCACCGAAGCAGTGGCGGCTTCAGCCGCAACTGCCGGCGCGGCTGTGGCAGCAGGGAAGCAGACCTCCTTGCTGCGGCGCTGGGGACGCCCTGGACGCCGTCCTGGACGCTGGGGACGCCCTGGACGCCGTCCTGGACGCCGTCCCGGACGCTGGGGACGCCGTCCCGGACGCTGGGGACGACCAGGACGACCTTGGGGGAGGCCATACCGACCAGGCGGGGTGGAAGATGGCACGGTGAAAATGGCTGCACCATCTTTTGATTATTTTTTTCTAAGATTCTAGGATTCTAAAAAGATCAAAGTTGCTTTTTCGGGGGTGCTGAATCTTGTCTTGGCAACTGCGGTAATAGCACATACATTGGATTGATTCGGAGGCAAGCTGCCGCATTCAACTCCCAATTTCACTATTGATGGTGGTTCAGTTGGTAGGCAGATTGACATAGCTCACACGCTCAAGGATTTAAAGACAGTAGATACTTTCAAGGGGTGAACTAAGATTCTGATTGGTCATTGATATCCATATTGTGCCGAACTCAAACCATGCTGACATCGTCAGGAGGTCCATGGCGCTAAGTCGATTTTGGAAGCTTTCCCAAGCAGTGGCTTTGAAGTTCCCACTGCGACCAACAGAGTTTCTGGTCCTTTTACAACTTTTGAGTGATCTGAATGTAAGGTTTCTTAGTGTTTCTTCCTTGCTCAGCATGCAGCATGCATGCGTTATTACACATTATTACACTCTAGGTGTTCGCGAGAGGTCGGTACAGACGGAACCTCGCAGATCCCTGGAGAAGAAGTCTCCTTTCAGCTGCTTGTAAAGTATCTGGCTGCTGCACTTGTAAAGCGAGACGAACAAAAAGTCCAGCTGCAGATACATGAGAATTTTTGCAGAAGCTGCAAGTCATCCGGTTTTACCTGGTTGAGACATTGATGATCGGAATTGAATGTGAAAGGAATTGGATAGTTGGAGCGTCAGAATTTTATGATTCGCCAATTTCTTCTCTTTGCCAAAAAGTAAGTACTTCAAGTCGTGTATTTCTGATGTTTTGGGGCCCAAGCCTTTGCTGGAACTTAAGGCCACTGCCAGAGACACTGTTTCGACGCCATGAAGGTTTACTTAGCACTTTCCTTGGCGTTCGTGTGTTCGGGTTGTCAGCCAGGTCTTTCTGCTTCCGCCCTTGAAGGCATGGTGATGGCTGGGCTGGTCACTGACAATAGAAAATTGGGGTGAAAAATGGTACACTGGCACAACGTCCAAGACAATTCACGAAACACGGCGACAAATTCTCACGAAGATTGACTGGTTGAGATCAAGAAAAAGCAGCAGAGGCACTTATCGGTTTATTTTCAGGTGACCCCCCAACCTATCAGAAACACAGTTGAGCTGTACCATTTCAACTGTTGTGTGTTGAGGTGCCGGAGGGGCCCAGTGCAGTAGCATACCTCTTACACTCCAAGCTCATCTCAAGGACTGAACGAAGTGGAGCAAAAAATGCTGTGGGATTGACACAACATGCGTTGAGAAATCGAAAGTGGGAGCAATATGCAAAATATGTTCTGAAGGTTCCTTTCTTTTCCCACGAATCTGAATTTCAACCAATGGTTACTTGTTGGTTCATTGCTTGGTGATTTACTCTTCGTTTTTTTTTCCTCCCCCTTGTGAATATTTCCTCTTGAATCAGGGACATCACGGGGCCGGGGCATCCTGGCAAAAAGTAAATCAGCGTAAATCACTAAGATTATCGAATAGCCGAAAAATCATATGATATACACATTATACGTATCATATTCAAATTCAATATTATACATATAAGACCTGAACATCTGAGATGGATACCAAAAAATATGGCTTTATGAGAGGCACCTCCTTTGAAACATGGGGCTATGTTCAATGTCAGCAGGGTAATCATGAGATTCAAAAAGCATCAAATCATAGAAATCTCCGAATTAACTGATGCTTCTTATGTTTGGGAGGTCCTCCAAAGTCAAACCACCATTGGACTTATATATCCGCCCCGAGGACTTGGCCCACGGTCAGGGAGGCCCAAGGCGTTTTCAACCTTTTCCGGTTGTCGATGTTTCCGGTGGGCCCAAAAGGTTGGACCCAACGTTGGGGTGGTTTCGGAAATTGCCACCTTGGTTGGTTCGAGAAGATCTGCAAGGATGGAATTTTGATACACCGGAAATCACATCGGACAACGACATTTTCCTTTTGCAAAAAGTCGAGGTCAAGAGTTTGCTGTGGAAACTGCATCATTCGATGCCCAGCAACTTGACATGGGCACAAGTTGTTCTCATGGAAAATGTGAGAGTTGATGTGTAGTTTAGAAGACGTAGATGACAATCCCAGACAATCTTTGGTAGGGTACAGGTTGCACTCCCTAAAACTCACATTAGCCTCTCAAAAATGGTGCTTGGAAGACTCACTACATCCACCTTTTTGGCAAGGCGGCTACATTAGTTTTAGGCAGGGTAGCAGCATAAAACCCATGATAAACCCTCATGAAAGGTTGGGGGGTCACAGCATCAGGAATGGATGAAGCCTGGAAATCACTGCAACGTCGAGATAAGGCGCATGACAACCACCAACCCGCTGTCGGTCACGGGGGCGGCTGGATTTTTGGTACTGTTGATGGAAGAAATCCGGTTCACCCTCTGGGATGTATAAAACCTTGTAAATAATGGATAAGATACCTACGGTATCAACTGGTGCAGAATTTCTTCCATGAACAGTATCCTAGATTCCGGAGATTTTTGTTTGCCATTGGTTTTCAAAGGCACTTTTAGATACGTAAAAGTAGACTAGGCAGACTAGTTTCTGGAAACCTGGTTGTGTTTTGGGGTTGGCGACTGGGTATGATAGGATGAGTATCCGAAGGAACCCCCTTCCCTCAGGTTCAGCGCAGTTTCTCCAAGTTCATGTTGGTGGACAAAGCCAAGAAGAGACTCTTCCGCAGAGTGGGAAAACAAAAGAAGCAAACAAAGAAACACTGAAAGGAATCAAAGGAATGCTTTACATATTGGATTTTTTTGGTGTGATGCAAAACCAATAGGAACAGAATTTTGATCATTGACGACCTTCTTTCCTTCATGGCATTCTGCTGGATGATTTGATCTCAGATCCTAATCCTTCAAGACTTTGACCTCAGTTCCCCAAATGGTTGAACGACTTGGAAGACGGCAAAGGAAATTCAAAGCTGCTGGGCTCTTGGCACGTGTGGAGGTCGTCCGTCGTCAGTCAGTGAAAGGTCTCCTTCAAGGAGACCCATGTGGGATTTTTTCAACTCTTTTTTTGGGCATCATGCTGGTGCTATATGGTAACCATTTGTGTGGATTTTTTGGGATGTTGTTTGTTTTTTGTTTCTCTGAATTGCACATGGAAATTCAACATCATCCATCCACAATGGACAGATGAGATTTCTTGAGATTGCATCCGATACACAACTCGACCTGACGAATCATCCAATCCCCTGTCATCAATGGGTTTCTCTACCAAGATCCGAGGGAAAGTAATTTCCCCGTTGAGTCGGGGGACACAATCCCAGCAGAACCAGTTGGGATGGCAACAGAAACACCATCAATTTCAAAAATAGAAAGGCATTGGATTTTGTCCATCAAGAGTCTGTGAATTTACTTCAGGAACTAACACTCTATCAACTTGAAACTGAATGGGTGAAGTTTATGAACAAAAAAACTCCTGAGAACAAGTTAAGCTTGCTAGTTTATCCGTGTAAAAAAAGAAAAGCCACACTTTTATTTCCAAATTTCCTGTCCTAAAGAATCCGGTGGTGAAGCGAAACCGCCGCCAATCTGCCAGGTGGTCCTGGAACCTCGTCGTCGTTCCATCACCTGCGTGGAAGAGGTCCTTGCGGCGTGTCGGGAAGAGGAGATGGTGCGGGAAACCCAGGAAGCCCCGATTACTTGGAGGATCATCCCAGTTAAGCAGTTTATAACCATGGTGATCGTAAGTCCCCTATATAAGTAGGGTTGTGGGACCCCTTCCAAAATGGGCGTTTCATTAAATGGCTTTTATAAATGGGGGGTGATCCTCACCACTTACCAACTGGGATGATCCTTTCAAGTAGGGCCCCTGAAGATGATACCAAAAATCATCCAACCTGGGGGAAGATGATGAGATGTGATGAGACTTGTGATAGTTTTAGTTGGAAATAGACATGATTCCTTTTTTGGATTCCATGGTTGGATTTTGTAAAGAATGCCACTCACAGAAATCATGGTCTTCTTTAGCAACATAACTTGCAAGTTCGCAACTTTTCCTTCAAAAAGTTTGGTTTAGCCATGTGATCCATGATTGAACACGTCTAAGGACATGAATGAAGCGAGGATTGTAAAGGCGGGTTGGGGGAGTGACGCTGAAAAAACCCGACCCCTACCCATCGGCCCATCAAACCATACCCATCTTCAATCGACAAAATCCAACCACAGGTATGGGGAAGGAAGGGAACCGACATGAAAGAATGGGGAATGAGAAGCTGCAGATGTTGACTTGTGGATTTGCCAGGCATTGAACCTCCACAACAATCTGAAACGATTGCTTCAGGCAGAGTTTTGTGGAATCCAAAATGTCTGACATCGGCGACGATTTGCATATCTTTGTGTAGCATATTGTACTGTTAAGTACTGCATTGCATTTATATACATACGTTACGTGTATATCATAAGCATGTATACAGTGTGTATATGTGTACATGCATGCATATATAATAATGACCAACATAGATAGATAGATATACAGCATTACACTGCTTTGCAGATATATCTTTCTACAAGTTGCATGAAATTACACTCTGGTAAACTAACATAGCAATAGAAAATGGACCCTTCGAAGATATATTTAGTATCTTCAGATGGGGATATTTTTCATTTGCTACCAGAGGGAAAAAACAAACATTCAATCTTTATCCATAGTTTGGCACCGCTGTGCCTTGCTAATGGATCCAAATCAAATCTTTCAGGAGTTGATCGAGGCCCGCGAGAAGCAACAGATCTTGAGATTGCGAAAAGCCCTGATTGAAGCCGAAGACGTTCAGTTGCTGGACTTGTCGCATTTAGATGACATAAAGAGATG
>DF244126.1:1515-31528 GCA_000507305.1 Breviolum minutum Mf 1.05b.01 | reverse complement strand
TATTATAAATATAGAATATCTTGAAGTATTAATAGAACAATTCACAATGTACATATATAATAATATGTAGTGGTAATATGATATAGCTCCCTCTACTTGGGCCATTTGGGTATTGTAAAATTTAACCATGGGGTCCTGGCTCATTTTGGTTCAAGCCAACCAAACTGCTGGCGCTGCAAGCGTGGTGGCCTCGCATGCAGGTGTGGCACTCTGAGCTGTTGATGCACCAAACCCTGGTTATTTAACGTATATAGGGGATTATACTATCCAGCTATGTAGGGTTTTCACGTTGCTCTTGTGTTTTTTTCTCCCCGGAATTCTTTATGACGTAGAGACTACCACTTAGAGATTTGCAGTACTCCATCACCCTCAGCCACTATTTCATCATTGTTTGATGGTTGGAAGAGATTGATGCTTGGGAGCCTTTTTGAAAACTGCTTGGATTTTCTGGTCCCGAAATCGTTGGTCAACATAGAAACATCGGAGGGGAACGTGGGCGGTGAGGTTGCTGCCGGCCCTCGTTGACTGTGATGGGGGAGGCTGAAACCAGCGGACAGTGATCTCGTTGATTGGTGGGTGATGAGATAAAGGTTGGAGTTTTGAGAATTTATGTTCCAAGTGCATGATTTAGTGGACTTATCCGTCACCAGAGTCTCTGACAGTCTCAAAAAGGACCAAGTTTGGTCGCAGGATTTGGCCAATCCAAGAATCTGAGACTGCGATACAAACATGACTTATTTGAATATGACCAGTCAGGCGACTGAGGCAGCTTCCCATGGCAAGTGTGGTGATTTTTCAACTTTTTTGAAAAGAGCTAAAACCAAGATTTCCAGTAGAACTCCCATCGTTTCATGTTCGGAAAGGTGACAAGCTCAGACCTGCCTTTAAAGAACTGGCGAGGCTTCCAGCGATCAGCAGCTGCATGTCGCGCGGGTGGCGGTCCATCTTTGCAACGAGCTAGCAGATGGCATGAAGGTGAGGTTATGGTGTTGGCCCATATTGTCCCACAAGTCCAAAGCATGTAGAACAACCGTTTGGGGACCAGGAAGAAAGATTTTTTTCAATTGGAATGTCACTGGATGTCGATGTCAAATGGAAATACGGAATCTCCCATTGATCAGAACATGCACGAACCTGTATCTTGAAAAAGGTGGAGAACACGGATTCTCCCCGACACTTTTCGGGAAAAAACCATGTGCAAAGGCCTAAATGACGGCGGAGCATCCCCCCCCCGGCGTCATCCAACAACTGCACCATACAAAACGAAGCCTGAGAGGACGTTGAGGCAGCCCTGAAGCCGATACAAGACTTGGTGGCCAACAGTCAAGGCGGGGCCAAGCTGCTGAGTGGGTGTTTCAACGAAATGACATCCACAAGTTGGAGATGGATTTCCAGAAAACTACAAATTGGGACTACAAAACCAGATCTTGGTTGAGATCCATCATTTCCATTCATTTCCTACCTTAAAAAATGAAACACATTGCCATTTTGAGGCCAAGGTGTTGGAGGTAATCCGTGGTTCGAGGGATTCACCACAGGTGCTGATGCGATGCCGCTGGCAGTACAGACTCTGTCGGTGGTGACAAGACGGCGAGTCGATGCATCGTTGGGTGTCCCAGTGAGAAATTTTTCATCGATTTCTGCGATGACGGCTTGACAGCTAAACCTGCTGTGTGCCTGAATCCTAACATGGTCTAAATTATTCAAAGAAGATGGCTTCCAGCTTCTTTATGAATTGCATTGTTTTATTGTTCACATTTTAGAGTGCCTTCTCTTGTATTGATTTGGAAGATTAGCACCAGAACCTGTAGCAAATATCGGCAACAAAGTTTGAGGGCTGAAATGGCTGAAAGTTAGTATCATGGTATTGAATTGTCATTCGACATTTGTTTAATGGTCGTTGTACAGGGCCACAACATGTGGAAAGCTGAGGTTGTAGCAGCTGCCCCCCCTGCTGTTTCTCGAGGGTTTTAATTTCCATTTTTACCGTATCAGAAAAAGATGTTCGGACGAGTTTTAGTTTAGAATCGAGACATCACTCACTAATCACCAACTAGAGTGACGAAATTGATTTCAGCCTCCCCCCATGGCCTTCGTTGGGGCAGGCTGCGCTTCAACCCGGTGATCCCCTTGACGGCCCTTGCCATTGGTAAAGATGCTGCAGGGCGTTGCGCCTGGTCGGCGCGGGAGTCGTTGCTTGGCGTTGTCGATGGATTGGGCGGGGCGGGGGTGTCCTTTGCCTCGGTGTCTCGTGTCATCAAGGCTCCAGCGCTTCGTGAAGGATGGCAACATTGTTGGCCAGGCCATTCTGAGAATCGCGACCTGAAAGAAGACCTTTCACCCCTATCTTCCAGCTTAAGAGATGAAATGTTTTCTATTGTTTTCTGATGGGCTCAGGTCAGACTGATGAGATTGATAGAAAAGGGTATGGTTTGACCATATCATGCATGGTATGATTACAAAGGTAGTAGTTATACTGCGGCTGGTGGTATGCCATCATCACTTCCAGCCAGCTGTGAATTCTTTATGCCGATTTAGGCATGTTTCAAGGACCTGAGATCAGTGATATGGCAGTTTCCCAAGCGCCAATATGGATGGAGGGTTTCGAAGAAGAACCTACACACACACACACATGCACATATATTGTATATGTAGATGTCAGCACATGAAGTCAATTCAAAAAAGCTCCTTTCAGGGCCCGCTAAGTGTTATCAAGTTTTGTCCTAGTCAATAACCATTTCTCACTTCCATCAATTCTTTCTCTCATAAGCTTCGCCTGGCTCTGTGCCCGGTGTTGTGACTTGTTGGTGCGTTGTGTGTAAAGGCCTACGCACAACTTTTGGCTGGCTATGCTCACATCGAACTCGGGGACTGCAACTGAGAGGGGGGATTTGTAGTTTTGACATGGTTTTGTGGCCAAGGGGCCAAGGGGACAGAGGCACAAAAGATGTGTTCTAACATATTTTGCTACTTAACATTCCATCACAGGACACTACTATATAACATCACTGCACATCCACCGTGGGCAGTACTTGGCATGAGCATTTGTCAACATCGTGATCAGGACACAGTAAAGGCGCTTAAAGCCGCTGTTGCCAGCGAGGAACTCTTTAAAGGTCAGAAGAACAAGTCTTTACCTCAGATGATGGTGAAACATGGTGGATCAAAGGATGACATTGAAGCGTGAATGGACAAGAGAGCTGACCATGGCCGTCTGATTTGACTATGGTGTGCTCATGCAGGATGCACTTCACCCCTTAGATCCCACTTACACTGATGGTCATTTTATGGCGGCAGCCCCTCGTTTTGCCCAAAGCAGTGGAAATAATGGTATGATGCAGACTGTAAATTTGAAAACGCAGTTGCTTTTATATAGTCCTGCCAAAAAATATTTTGATTGAGTCCCAGGGGGGCCAAACCACGATATGTAATGTAATGTAATATAACAATTCTAATTTGAGGTTGCCAACTTTAACATTTTCTTTTGCGGTGGCTTCGCTTTGTCCAACCGGTGGTGACCCAGGCATATTCTCAAATTGACTATCCCATTGTTACTGATTTCCGAGTAGTGTCCGAAGTATGAACCTCATCATCCACTTGAGTCACCAGAAGAATCTCAGGTTGTTCAAGGTTGTTTCAGTTTTAAATTTGGGGGGGGGATTATTCGCGTTTTTTTTCTTACTTCCGGATGGTGAAACTCTGAAAGGCCTGGTGAAGCTGCAGCTCTGTGTTGCCAGGGCAGTGTGAGACTGTTGAGAGCCATGGCTGGTAGTAGTCCACAGTGGCCTGGTGATGAACTTCTGGGGGTTCATGGGGTCGTCACCAAGGCTTTTGAATGTGGGCTGTTTCTCAAGCTCTATTTTTTAGGTTGTCCTGAGAAAGGTGGTAGCAGCTAGCATTTGTCCATCGTTTTGATCTACCTTCGTCGGGCTGGATACATCCGATTGAAAGTAGCAAAGCCCTCGAGAGCCCTTACATCCTGAGGACATGTATATTGCAAAAAATATGCGTTAATTGCCGATTCAGTTTATGCAGCTTCATAACTACTTTCGAATTCAATTACTTTATGTTTCAAAGCGCTTCTTTGTATTCAATCATATTAATATGTCGTGTACTGCTGTGACAGGATACCTCCTTTTTTGTTGTGCTTCTTTGGACTTTTGTCTCTTCGTAGTTGACTTGGATTTTGGATTCCAACAGCCCACAAGGTTGCAACTTGCAGAGGAGCGTCGTTTGATGTAAGAAGAAACGGCAAACCTGGGTGAAGGTGATGGGAACAATAGGATTTATGCAACATTTTGTATGCTTTTTAGATGGTGACTTGGGACTCTTTCCAGGATGAATGCTTTTGTCATGCACATTATCATGAGACGCGCTGCCACCTATGTAGATGCAAGGAATCAAATGTATGATAAAGTGTTGAATCCTGAGAACACGGTGGTATGATGTGAGATAATATGTTGCAAGATTGAGACAGAAAGGGGACAACTGGCCCTTCCAGCTAAAAAAGGAGAAGGAGGAGAAGGTCAAGGACTGACTGTTTTGTGGGCTTGCTCTGGGGGGTTGCGCTACAAGTGGCATGTTTTGAGGGCTCTGGGCTGATGGCGACCAACCTAGCGGACCTACCATGTACTGTACATGTGTTGATTATCATCATGTCCAGAGGTCTTCATCAATCATTTGTTCATGTTGCAAACCTGGAGATGGGTGATGGATGTCTTCAAATTTGAGGTGCATATTGTATCATGCACGCATGCACTTTTGCTACCAATACAGCAACAGTGTGTGGATATGTATCTGTAATCTATGCATGCATGGAATTAAACATTTGCATATAGATACATATCACATAAAGGCTATACACCCCTGAAAACTAACATGTCCCCAAAAAGGGACTCTTTTAGTAGGGAATACATCTTCCAACCATTGATTTTTAGGGGACATGTTAGTTTTGAGGGGAGTAGATATATGTAAGTAAATGATGGGAGGGCGCAGTGGAAAATGTGCTTATATACTGTACATATATAGATACTAAACATTGATATGTGTTTACGTTGTTATGTGTGTTTAAACACATGATAACGACACCTAAAAATCACACACACACACACACCCATATTATACATGTGTACATAGTTGGATTTATATTTCTGCATGCATTGATCGTGTTATCTAATGTGATAGATATAAATCGTTAGTGTATGTTTGAGTCTTTCCATCTTAAGGACCCTGTCCCAAGGTCGGCTCTCATCCTTGTGTGACCCAACGTCAGGCCGTCAAGAAGCGTCACGAGGAGGAGGCCAAGGCTGGCATGTCCTCCGCACGGGCGGCCTGTAACTCGGCCGCCAAAAGCTCTCTTTGGTGGTTGGAACGAACGCCACTTCCACCACGACTTTCACGAATTTCGTACTACCGGTATTACTTGTCGATCACAAGCATTGTGGGGGCTCAGCCTGGAGGGGTTCGACATTTGTTTCGAGTCCACTCAAACCACTGAGACTCGAAGCGGATTTCACGAAGTTAGCCACCATGTGTCTCCATGTGCTTGGAGATATCAGGTTGCATATATGGCGATCTGGATGATAAAAAGTAGCTCGGTATAGAAATGAGCGTGGGCGCAGAGGGGCAGATACTACTGTTTCGCCATTGAAGATAGGAAGATTATATATATTTTCCATTTGTCATGTGAGTGTGTGACAAGGCTTGGTTGAATCATCTTCATTCATGTTCCAAGAACATCTCCGTTCCAGTTCCAATGTTTTTGGCACATGTTGAAAAAGTCTTTTTTTGACATGAATTGACTTCACTTTTCTCAAGTCCAATCCTTGTCGAAAGCTGTCAGGTCTGAAGCAGATTGCTTGATCTTGGCCCTGGAGCCCAGCCTGAATGCCGCAGGAACTTTTTTACCGGATTTGCACGAGGAGTGTCAATGTATATATCATATGCGTGCATAAATGAGATATAAATATCTAGATATGGTAAAGATATGTAAATATGGCACATGCAGACACAGATCTCAACAGAGTTAGATTTCTATGCTCATTTTGACTGACTGATTCAGGTGGGCGAATTGCTTTTGGCCAAGGATGATGTCGATGAGGCCTCGGCTCTCCGCGTTGGTGATGGGAAAACGACAAAGATTTGGTGCCTTGCCAGGCGAAGAACGTGGCCCGTGAAGCCCGGGACATTTTCCAGGTGACCCGGTTTGGCAGTTGAGGAATGGTGAAATCTGGGGAGAATCTTAGTGTTTGTTGGTTGCCACATGCACATGGATGAATGAGTTGACACACACACACACATGACACATCCATCTTTTTTGGCGTCTAGAGTCCTTGAAGCCTGTGGCTTCAAGTGCCTAGGACCTGGAGGATCCCTATGGTGAGGTCGGAGATAGTTTCGGAGATGCGAACAAAAGCGAACACCAATACTGCACTTCACATAGAACCTGAAACATTGCTAAAATTTGGTTTCTAGCACTAGTTTCCTTTTACTATCGAATTCTATTTGCTTGGGTGTGCCAAAGTGGTCCCAAAAAGCGACGTGGTCCTTCATATGTTTTTCTTCTGTCCTGCTTTCGGATCACTTCACATTGATGAGATTTCTATTGAAGTGGTAGGGACTACGAATGGTCAGTTGTAGGAACTGGATCAGATACAGGCACGGGCGCTGAACCTGATCCTGAGCGCCAACATGTTGCTCGGCTTGCACCTGATTGGATGAGGTGATGATTGCGATGAGGCAACCTCTTTCAATGACACCAATTCAAGATGGTGACACAATATTGGGAAGATTGGTGTCCCAGACTGCTCTGTCTGCTCGTTCCCAGAAATCTCAGGAACGTTGTTTCTCACAGGATTTGCTTTGAATAATCAATAATCGGCTTGAATTGAAAACCATTCTCGAAAAAATAATGAGGGACAATCGTATTGGTATATGAATGTTCTTTGAACTTTGGCCGAAACTGTGAGGTCTTGTGGGCACCCGACGCATCACCAAAACAAGACAACGGTTTGATCATTTGATCCATTCCTATCTTTTTTTGGGAGTTCCAGATCTGCCCAGAATCGAGGCTCCACGAGGCAGACGCAGTGGATGCACTCTTTGCTGCGAAGGATGTTTTGTGGCTGTTGCTTGGTGAGAACATGGGATATGATTTTGGGAGATACAGTATTATTTTGGATGGTCTAGCAGATGGTGATGTCTGTTTACATCCATGTTGGTGAGGATAAAGATAGTTGTTCCTTGTTGATCTTGCTTTATCAATATGTCTTGCTTGGTCTTACTTCAATCCATCCCCACCACTTCGAGTTCTGCTTGGTTGTGAAGGTTCCGGGGCAATGACATCAGCCCTGAGGAGGAAGACAAGAAGGTGCAAATTCTGAGGGTTGCAAAGCCAGGCGCAGTTGATTCTAATGGTGTAGCCGTAGACAATCTCAAAAGATGCCCAGAAGTAGACCGTGAAGTTCTCTGCAATGCTTAGAATCTACAATCAGCAGTCTACAGTACTGGCAAAATCCTGAGATCCAGCGAAGCAGAACATTCTGACTACTGGCGCAAGGGTTTTATCAACTTTGTTGGCAACAGCACCCATGCTACCCATGCTACCTCTCAACTTCGTACCCTGGCACCATTCGCAGGCAATTGCTGATGGCCTGCATGGTCAAGCCAAGGTCAAATTTCAAGCCACATGGGGAGCGGATGGGATTGCATCCACTGATGGGATATGATGCGATAATAATTCTCAATCGGTTTATTTTTGTCCATCGTGTTCCATAACGTGATGCTTGACTAACGGCTTGTCGCACCTGGATGGAGGTGCATTTCTCAATCGGAGAGTTGTCCGAAGCCAAAGAGACTGCACAAGAAGCCTTGAAATACTACAAGGAGGTTCCAGGGATTGAGACCGCTTGCTATCTATGAATGCTTCCGCGGACGGAGAAAATTTATGGTGGCCCCACAACAAGATTAGTTTTTTTTTGGTCTTTCACAGGACAATAATTAGCACATATCTGGCCTGCCAGACATGACAGTCCAATCAGCCACTGGTTTTCAGACATATTCATATTGGGGGCCTGTGACGCCAATAACGATGATTTCCAAGCTTCCTAGAGCCACGACAGAAGCTTTGAAATGATATCCAACATGCAGAGGCCAAGATGTCGCCCAAGGACGAGCATATGAACTTCCGACTGGGCAGGGCGAGGGGACATGCTGTCAGACGGAAGTATATAATTTAAGGCGACATTCCCAATCATGTTGGCAATGGCATCGGCGATTCTTGTACGCGAACAAGGGTCGAAAGCAAAGAAGAACTTTCAAGTATAAGCTGAAGTTTTACTCCCCTCTGCTTCCGCTCATGGTGAGCCTATTAATTAATGATCAATAAGCTTCACGCATCTTAAGGCTCTCTTTTTAAGAAACATATTTCCATGGTGAACTTCGCATGGTGGGCCCTTTGGCACACAGGAGGCAGCTTATGGTCAGGGCTACGCCCTACAAGCTTTGGCACATGTTTACTGTGCTGAGCTCTCACCTGATGAGGGCTTGTACCTTGGTGGCTTCTCGCATCTCGGGAAGTGTTGGAAAGTGGATGGATGGATAGGAAACGAGGTGATCATGCTAGTATTTCTAGCTCGGGGTAGTTTCATTGTCATGTATATGTAAAGAACAATATATGTATATATGCATCTCTATCTCTCTATCTCTCCTGTGTGGCTTATTTAAGTCACATCCACACAGACCAACAGTAACATGTACTGTCCTGGCGTGTGTAGATGCAGTGGCCTGTGGCTTTTTCCAGTGACGTGCCCAGCATCCACATCCAGAAAAAGTATTCCCACATTTTCTGGTTGAGCAATGTTTGATTCATCACACATTTTCATGATATCCAACCCGTGAGACACAAGTACATCATGAAAAATCATCACGACGCTTAACCGTCTTTGATGGTTCTGTCTCCCACATCCCCGGCTTTCCACGATGGATCCCCTCTTGGACTCTTGGCCCCAGGCCCTTTAGCGAAGAGTCTGTGGAACTCTTTGCAAGAGCGGGAGAGATCAAGGGCCAGGCCATGGCCAAAGCGGTGCTGGCCTACCAGGCGCACTCAACATTGGGATCCAAGTGCAATCTTAAAAAAGCAGGAAAAACAACCTGAACATTACTGACCTAAAGAATGAAAAGAAGTTGGGTTAAGGTAAATTCCCCCCCCCCCTCATTCTCTCTCTCGCTCTCTTTCCCGTCCCATCTCTCTGATTTTTAGATGTTGGTTTATTTCTTCACGGGGTCACTGGGCCATGCAACAGATTTGTACGTTGATTCCATTTATGTCCCCTCCGTTGATATACAATTTGGAGGTCTTTCACATTGAGGCGGCTAACCATCTCTACCATAATTCCCAGCCAAAGGACACCATGTCGCGAATGAAGCAGCTGGAAGAGACTCCACAGGCTTTCCAAGGGAGGGCTCACAGGTTGCGGGGCATCATCTCGCCTCTGCGCCTCTGAAAGCTAGGAGTCAATTCCTGTGACTGTTGATACTTCAGAAGCTTGTCGACCACACCTACTTGCTCCATGTCGATAACGCGAATGAAACAGAAACTCACNCACCCAATTTATAATTGAGATTTGGGGGGCCCGTGGGGTACCCCCTTTCCGGGCCTGTTTGGAGGTCACTTTTGAAACAAAAAGTGATAAGAGATTGATCAGATTTTCATCTCCAAATTTTTGGAAAATTTTGGAAAAAAATTCAAAATTACAAGTGAACGAAGAAGTTTTGTAGTTTCACTGGGCCAAAAGCAAGAGTTTGGGCTTTAACTGGGCCAAAATTTGCTGTCGTAATTAAAAAAAGTATTGGGACCAGGTCATGGGTGGAAACAGAATTTTTTTATTGAGAGCCCTGTCACACTATTGAGGGGCTTTTAGGTCGAATACTCTTTGTAGTATTGGGAGCTCCGGAGAATTTTTTTATTGCGGTACCCTTTATTAAAGTCATGTTAACATTAAGGGAAATGATGAGGGTGGCAGAATTTCTCAACGCAATCCAAAATCGAAAGTCAGGTCATTCCAAAATCCAAACGGTCCACTTCCGTCTCCGATTTGGTCCTAGCCACCTAGCCCAACACCCAACACAAAAAAAAGTATTTTCATAAAACGAAGCTTCAACTCTGCATTCCAGAGGCCTTCACCGAGCAGTCCAATGCACGCGTCACAGAGAATTGGACTGTGATTGAGGATGCTATGGTAGCTTGGAATCTGTCAAAATTGCGGATGTTACAGATTCAAACTTGTCTCGTCGAGAGATGGATGGTTACCTTTTAGGCAATGATTCCGGACTATGCCCCAAGGCTATGCGAAGCTCCTATTTCCCAAACGACATTTTTATAAAATCTCACTTTAATGAACTTTTTCCAACATAATTGAACAGATGGAGGTAACAGAGGCTGCAACAGGACATACCGTGATACCTGGAAAAGGCGATGATGCGTGAGATCCGCAATCAAGAAGGTGAAGATACAATTGGCTCGTTGATCTATGAGATGAACCAAAAAGTTGGGCTCCTTGTCTCAAGCTGATGGGATGACCTTATTTCATGTGAAGGATTGAGTGATAGAAATCTAGATTTATGTAAAACATGCTACCTCTTCCTATGGGAGGTTGTTGAGGCTGAGCATGTCCTGAAACAGCCACAGACCCACCTCCCCATGCCAGGGAGATCCAGAAGAAGATGTCAACGCCCACCAAGACGGTGTGGACTGTGGACAAGGTCACACGAAAAGCCAAGCAAAAGGACACCTCCCCACTGCACCTGTCCAAAAAGGGGAAAGAATCAGATGACATGCTGACCAGTGAACCATGCATTGGCATAGGGTCAAGGAAAAGTCTTTTAGGTGGGCGAGAATATGCCCAAGTGACACTGTGACACTGTTGAGCTGATTTTGAAGATCTCTGCAGGATTACTACGAACCTATGGACCCAGGAACTCAGTTAGCTACGCAGGACACGCAGGAGTGAAGCTATAGGCCTTTGCAAGACGATCAACATCAACCAATACATTTTCATACAGAAATGAGATCTAATGAGCAGTTTTCGTACAAAAATTGAAGGTCCAAATGTGATTTGAGCTGTCCAATCCATCCGCCAACGGTCCAAGAGTATGTTTATTGGTCCATGACCCGTGCGGCCGTGACACTTGGATCTGCGGGGCCCGCACCTCTTCCAGCCTCAATGGGAGGCCCACCAACAAGCTTCGACTCTGCCTGGGTATCCACCTTGGATCTTTGAAACCCGACTCCAGTCGAATGTCCTTTGTCAAGATTTTAGATGTCCTTGGAGATTCATTTTATATCAATATTGTATTATGATGTCAGGTGTAAGCGAAAAACGCAGGTTTCTTTTCCAATGTCATGAATCACTTGGAAAGAAATATCAAGTTCGCGGCGAATCTTGAGACATTTTGCTGCTTCCCCCGGGCCAGCGTCGGTGGCTTGTTTTGGGCATGCCGGGGATCCGACTCTGCGACGTGCACAGAAAAAGGCGGGCCGTTTCCTTCCAACCCAGGTCAGGTGGGGTGGGTTTGTTACTTGAAGGGATGGATGGAAAAGGTATGGAAAAGGTCACCTTTGAACATTCAATGGTGAAATTGTGTGAAATTCCAAGGGTGCAGAGATGAACAGATAGATGCATTTGTATATTCAGAGATTGTTTAGATGTAAATGCAAAATGTTTGACAACAAGTCTTTAAGTACACAAAAAAGTAATTCCTGTAGCACCTGACCGTGCACGGCACATCTGGTTCAACATCGATGAATGTTATGATTTCGTTTGTTGATAGCAACTAAGTACGCCCTAATAAAGATATGATCTTCACCTTTGTGAATTCCACACCAGCCTGCTAATCTCAAGAAATAGAGCACCACTCCCGGACCAAGGAAACTTTGGAGGTACTGGCGAAGGGTTTTGGAGGGAGATCGGTTTGGGAATGCTTGTGGATGTCTAGCGATACAATTAAACAAGTCCGAAGGTTGGACCGAAGCTGATGTTTGCATATTTTGACCAAGCTTCCCAACAGTGCCTGTCGTTGTACAACTGCATGAAAGCGATCACTTTGGAAGAAGATGCTGGTGTCATGAGTGTTCGATGTAGCGTCAGATATGCCACTATGACAGCAACACTATGACCAACTGTAGCACTTTCTAAACTCCCAGTAGGTTGGATTGTCATCCCACCCTTCGTGTATACATACATTCCCCATGATGCTTCCTTAGTATGTAGCCACCTATGCACCTAGAGATTGAAGGGGCTGACCATGTCGGGAACCGAAGAAGCGCAAGCATCCACAAGGCTCGCCGGAAGGAGGAAGCGCAAGATGCGGCACGACAACGTCGGGATCATACAATGCCAGGGGCGGGTGAGTTGTGCTTAAGGAATCATCCTGGAAAGAAAAGATATAGAGGCACTCTAAAGACAGGAAATAACAGTTGTGGGAATACTGATCACTTTCTGTGAATTTGCAAATTTGCAGTTGCAATGGTTGGGAAGCGCCACAAGTATCTTGAAGTCAACTCTGGAGTTTGGATTTGGATCGCTTCCCGCACCTTCCAGGATAGACTGTCAGCTGCGATTCAGCATTCGAAATTTGTAGCCCAAGTTCTCAGGAAGATGAAATTATGTAAAAAGAAGGGGGGGCACCAAATAATGATCAAAAAGACATTTCTTTTGAATCATGATATCTGCAGTTCGGGGCCATCGACAACACTCAGCATCCGCCCATCATTGAGGTGAAGCGCTGCAGAATGACTTCAGGTCGCAGGCGCTGCAGGAGAATCTGACCACCTACCTGTCATGGTGGAATTCTGGAATATTAAAAAATATATATATATATACACATATATATATAGATGTATATTCACATATCTACATTTAGATTTTTTTGTGTCTACATACTAGTATGTATCTACATTTGTGTATATATGTATTATATTGTGAATGTGATAAAACGTGTACATATACACTATACATGAATACGCCCTAGCAACTCCTATCGTAGCATCCTTGGAATGACATTCTTCCAGCCATTCCAGGTAGCGACCCTGGAGAGGCAGCGCAATGACATTGAGTTGGGGCCTCTCAGATGTGGGACCGTGGGAGCGATGCTTCCTGCGTGAGCATGAGTTGTTTGGTGAACTTGCCATGTCAAAGGGGATGATGTGATTGATACTTGATGCAAAACTATGCAAATGGTGGCTTAAGTGGCAAAAGTAGTGGCAAGATGTGGAAGGTCACAACCACCTCCAACAACTATACTTCAGTGAAGACTAGCCATTCTGTAGACTAGCACTTCATCATTTTCTCCACCTAGAGAAAATTCGCTGAAGGTCATAGTTATGAAATGGATTGTTTTCCCCGGCAGAATTGATATCTCAGCAACACCCTACAACCACAATGATCATTGGAAGTAATTTGAATGGGGAGAATGAATCATGAACTTTTCCAGGTCCAGCTTCCAGGTGTACGATCCAGAAAACTCTCTCCCAACTCGCTGCATGACAGGAGTGCAGCAGAAGAAAGGATTGCAGAGATGTTGAAACAGTGTGGAAGCTCAACTCCTTGGGAGTATGTGGCATGCGGAGTATCTGCTTAAATTTGGTTATGTATATGTTTTTTTGGGTGTATATGTGACTATATGTAGGTTAAATCACCGAATGAAGGGTGTGATGCCTGCAGAATTATCTGGTCCCAACTGCCTGACCGATTCCCCAGGGCAGCGGAGACGAATGCTCTGGTGTCTTGGTTTCAGTTGGTAGCGCTTTGGATCTCACAGGGCAGTTACACCGGTTTACGCTTCTTGGCACCAGGTGAAGAAACAGGAAGCCGCCAACTTGGACATATCCCGCGCCTAGGGAGCAACTTTTGAGAAGCTGAAACAAAAACGGTTGCCTAGAGTAGTTTCACAAAAGAACTCAGGAGGGTGGGGTGCTTGGTTTTATAGGAGAGTCTGCTGGCCAGCAGTAATAACTGAGGGGCAATGTCCTGGTTGATCGACCAAGTTGGCATTGAAGAAAGAACATGCAAGGCTGAAATGTTGAAATTTCAAGTTTTCTCCTTTGAATTTGAATGGGTTGTTTCACACAATATCCTAGGATGTATATAGCTTTAAGTCGGTGTTAGAGGTTGATTTACTTGGGGCTGAGGACGAATTGAGGAGTTGCAAGAGAGTGAGGGGAAACTTAGAGAAGAGAAAACTGGCCTGGAGAACAGGTGGGAGAAAACTTGGTGAAACTTGTTGTTTCATGAGATTCAAGATACTTCCCCTGCATTTTTGCATGACAACCTTGACCTGTACGTCGTATGTATCCTGGTTCTTATGTCGTTTCCTGTTACATGGTTTTTTTTTATTGATTTCCCAGGTGCTGCACTCGTTGTCTTGTCGCATTTCAACCACGATTGGCACTTGAATCCTCACTGTGATAGCTTCCCACGACTGATGGCAGAAGTTCCTAGACTCTGCTCAATATGTGATTAGTGTCCCACGGAGATCCACGGTGTATCTCCCCACCCTTGGTGATCCAACACTTAAATTAAGTTCAACTAAAAGGCAGGGTCGTTTTCAACGCTCCAGTATGGCCATGGCATTTTTGCTGAGCTCCTTTTGTTGACAGGTTGAAGGTTCAAAGGCAGAAAGTTTATGATGACATGAAGGACCCAAAAAGGGGTGGTTGTGGGCTTGGACAGGGGCTTCAGCAACAGCAGCAGCAAACCATCATTAACATCGCCGTCACCAGCACTGCCACTGCCACCACCATCACCAGCAACAGCAACAGAAACACCACCACCACCACCACCACCACCACCACCAACAACAACAACAACAACAACAACAACAACAACAACAACAACAACAACAACAACAACAACAACAACAACAACAACACCGACGACGACAACACTAGCAACAACGACGACTACTTCCAGGACGACGACGACAACAAGAACAACAAGAACAGGAACAGCAACGACGAGGTCGACGATGACAACAAGACCAACAGCAACAACAACAGCAGTATTACCAGCAAGAGCAAGAACACGAACAAGACTCAGAACAACAACAAGGACAATGACACAAACAACACCAACAGAAACCACAGCAACAACAACAGCAACAGCAACAAGAACAAGAACAACAAGAACAAGAACAAGAACAAGAACAAGAACACAAAAGAGTCTTTTTTCCATACCAATAATTTTAGAATTCAGGTGGGTTTTTGTTGCATGCGGGGCCGTGTCAAACTTGGTCGTTTGGCAATTTTTCGAGAGACGTCGGTACTTTTGAGCTGATAGGCTAGGGATTACATTTGACACTGCTGATTTTGATTTGTGTCTAAGTCTTGGGTGACTAGTCGATGAACCATGCACTTTTGAGCATTTGGAATGCTCACTCATTGCTGGCAGACGCGGGAGATTGAGCGTCAACGCTACATGCAGCAAGAAGAAGAGCTCGCGAAGCAGTTGGCACAAGCCCAAGCAGTTCCTCAGCTATCCTCAGCAACTTTAAAATACAGCCGTGCCTCCCTTGGCATCTTCAGACATGAAATTGTTTGGACCTTGCGATTCTCCATCGGCGAAGGGGGGGCCGTTTTGCTAAGCTAAATATGTGCTCAGGCTACCACTAATAAAGACTGTTCACAAACATTTTGCCAACAGAGACGCAAACCTGCTATTGCAATCACAAGCCTTTCGGGGTTGTTGACGTGACTGCAGTTCGGACCGCCGGAATCGTCAGAATGGTTTCTACGGCCAAGGATCTGGAGGAAGAGAGGAAGGGATTGGAAAGCAGGCTTGAAACTAAGCAGCTGGGAATGGTCTGGCAAGCAAGACCCGCACAAGGCGTTTTCATAGACAATGTAGCTTAGCCTCTGTTCATTCAAGCAGGCCTAGCATGTGCAGCAAACACTCCACAACACCCTAGACACCACATTCGATTTTGGACATGTCCTGTGTGAGTCTTGATATTTACGGTCCCTCTCTGGGTCCAGGTTGAAAGTTCAACGGGAAAAGCTATTTTCACAAATGAAGGACTGCTGGCTTTGGGCTGGGGGCCTTTTTCTTAGTGATCGTTTGGCGAAGACATGTTCCAAGCCTGGGATTGGGAAGTTTCGGGTTTCTCTGCTGTGGATGATTTCCGCTTCAGTTCAATTTTGACATGTGCAGAATTTGCGTGGCATTTGTGAGGCAGCTCCAATCGATCTAATTATGTGAAGACTGTGCAGGTTCCAGTGTGCAATCATTCTTCACAAAGAGGGTATGCTGTCCCAAAAGCGAACTCCTTTCATTGAGTTATTCCTTTACATGTATTTGTACGTATGTTTGTGAGATTCATATTCATATTCATATAGCACCAATTGTAATGTACGGTACTGTACAGTACCCCGTACCATGGTGGTTTTGTTGAGCCCATTTGCACAGGCTGGTGAGGAAGGCCGACAGCAGAGCGAAGCCCTTGAGAAGCGGCTGGCACAATCACAAGCAGCCGCTTGGCAAAAGGATTTGACTCTTGAGCCTCTGGGTTCTTGGTGCAACATTAGTACGAGAAAACGGGTGATGATGATGATGATGATGATGATGATGATGAGGATGAGGATGAGGATGAGGATGTTGATGATGATTATTATTATATATTCTTAGTATTTTGATGATGATGAACTACTTACGACTTACTACCACTACTACTACTACTACTGCTGCTGCTGCTGCTACTACGACGACGACGACGACGACGGCGACGACGACGACGACGACGACGACGACTACTACTACTACTACGACTACTACGACGACTACTACTACTACGACTACTACGACGACTACTACTACGACTACTACGACTACCACCAGCGCTGCTACTACTACTACTACTTCTTCTTCTTCTACTACTACTACTACTTCTTCTTCTACTACTACTACTACTTCTACTTCTACTTCTACTTCTAATATTACTACTAGTATTAGTGCTGCCACTTGTTTAACGAAGGAAAAATAACCACAATAATGTCATGATAATGATAGTAGACGAATAAGAATGCTAATAATCAACACTAACAACTGCAACTAACAACTCTAACAACACTAATCCTACAGGGAAAGATGAGAAAATACAGGGTTCTGTGTCTCACGCCCGCTTGAAACAGGTTCTACGGCTTGAGAGTTTTACAATTGCACCATTATTTTCCACCTACAAATCCAGCATGGCAATCAATGGCGTGATTTCAATGGCCACACATGTCGTATATGAACCTATATATATATATATTTCTCCACAAGTGGGGACTTTTACTTTGGATTACTTCTGCTTTGCGGCATCCAAAGTTGATGGGCCCTTCGTATTCCCTCGTGTTGAGGTGTCAGAATATTTTGGAATATTTGGATCATATTAGGACTCTGAACGAGATGTGATTGATTTTGTGAACCATTCAATCGCATGGTCCATGGGTTTTGGGTTTGCTAGGATTTGGACCTTGAGATGCAACAGCGTGCCGAAGACGTAGATGAACTTGAAAGAAAATTGTCTCAAGCAGCTGCGGCAACTTGGGATGCACTTGGCCGAAAAACACAAGACTGTATCGCATGAAACTTGGAGTATCTTTTGAGCTTCTGTTTCACTTATTGCCTTATTGCTTCTTGTTGTAATCATTGTGCTCTTGCTTGTTCTATTTCACCCCCGAAAAAAAGGTCCCTCAAGGATTCTCTTGCTGCTCTTCTCGTCCCCAAGCGTGCCAAATGGGTTTGTTGCGAGTGACTCCCCAGTTGTCTTGTCCCTGGTCCCTCGTTTAGCCGTGATCAGTGTCTTGCTTGTCGGTTATTGTCATTGCATTGACTATTTTCGCTATGTTCAGGAATTCCCTTCTCCATCACGTAATTAAAAACTCTTATCATAAAGATGGGGACCACTATATCTTCTGCGAAAAGCTAGTCAGCACTTAGGATTCAGTTTTGATGATCTTTTTGCAATCAGTCATTTTTCATGACCAAACTTCTTCAATTCATACACCATTTTCTAATTCCAAAGACTACCTACATGATTCTTACAGGCAAAATTTACCTTTTTCAAGCCAGTCAAAGACGTTTGGTCGACGGTCAAACTCTCACTGGAGAGGCCAACCATGAGGCCTTTCGGGATTGCCCTCAATGGAAGTATCAAGTTGGACAGAACCAAATGGTCCCAGTGCTTTCTACATTGTGGTTGGATCACTACTTCAATGTGAGTCCAGGAACCGGATACACTTTATTCACCTCACCCCGACCTTGCCTTACTATTTGCTCATCAAGTGCACTGAAATGTATTCATCTAGATATTCTCCTTGCAGTTTTGAAGCTAACCAGGTTTACCTAATCCTGTGTACATCGCTCAACCTTTTATCGCACCATGCCAAGCCAGATGATCTTGCTCCCAAGACCACCCCCGCAGAATCCTCGCCCGCAGCAGCGCCGACATTCCTGTACATTCCTGTGCAGTGTTCTTCTTCTGACAGCTCTCCTTGATATACCTGATCATACAAACTCTAACAACTTTGTTGTTTTTTAAAGCGAGAGAGTATATCACCAATAATGTTTCTAGTTTCTTGAATCTTACCTTCGCAGGACCAGATCTTGATGATTTATGCAGAACTAGGATGTATGATGACGGAGTAGCTAGCTACGTGCCTGATGCTTGCAAGGTAAAATCATGCTTGTCCACCCAAGGATTTGGACCAGGAATCCCAGCGCAGAGCACAGGAAGTAGAAGACCTCCAAAAGCGCTTGTCCCAAGCTGCCACGGATACTTGGCCCTCATATAGGGAAAGCCAACTGCAATACATGGCACCTGTGTCCGTTGAAAGGTAGGATGTTTGGGACTTGACATGGACAGATTTGGTCCCACGCACGGACATACTGCGTTCATTTGAGGATTTGGATCAGGAACGTCAGCAGAGTGCAGGTGAAATTGACGAGCTTCAAAAACAATTGTCTGAAGCGGCGGCAGATGCTCGATGGCAGAGAAGAGATTGCTCCTAGTTGTTGTGCAGATGTGACACATTTGGTAGGGTGGTGCCCAAAAAACTACCATCTAGAGTAGTTGATTTCATTGGGGAATCCCCCCAAAATTACGGGTATAAAGATCAGGTAGGTTAGGCTCAAAACACTGATCGTCTTATGCAGGGTACCCCCCCTACCATTAAGGATGTCAAAGTGCCCTTAAGATAGAAGCATCCGGTTTTCTACATTTTCCTGCATGTTTCTATTCTGTAGATCTCTCAAGGATGATTGGGGTTGAGAGCTAATTCTGTACCTATAAAATCAGCGACAGCGAAAAGCAGCAGAGGAGCTTCAACGACAGTTGGCTCAGGCGGCCGAGGACCCGAAGATCGAGCCGCAATGTCACAGGTTTGAATGAATGAATGAATGAATGAATGAATGAATGAATGAATGAATGAATGAATGAATGAATGAATGAATGAATGAATATTGAATGATGTAGGCTACGCTGTAGTTGTATGAAAAGCCGTCCCCCCGGTCGAGGAAGTACCTACGCCGCTACTACATGAGTGTTGTCGTCGTCATCCTCCTCCTCCTGTTCCTCCTCCTCATCCCCCTCCTCCTCCTCCTCCTCCTCATCATCATCATCATCATCATCATCATCATCATCATCATCAAACAATACTGTATCATTCTCGTGCAGCTTCATGAGTTTTGGAGTTCGTCTGCGGAAAGAGGAAAGGGAGAGGGTTTGGGCGTTCAACGTTTATCAGAAGAAACCTCGTTGCGGAGCCCACGCTCTGGAAACTTTCTTGCCGACTGCCCTGCGGCCAAGACATGTGCGCGGACGCGGGGCTGTGAGAGGCCATTTCTTATTTCGTTGCGGAAGCTTTGGCCCCAAATGCCACAAAGGGCACATGTTTGACATGAGACATGCACGCTTTCACAGCTCACCGCCTCCTCGTCGTTCCACCATCAATTGTCATGGATGACGAACCTCTAAATTCTTGCTGCTGTATGAATGTGGTAGCTTGAGAGTGTTTGTAGCAATAGCACTCATCTGTGTTATTGATATGTTTGTTTGTCATTTACCTATACGACACTTAAAGACCAGATATTCAAATGGGTTTTGTCACGGATATGAATACCATTTGCATTCTTCTTTTCCATAAGCAGAACCGTAATCAAATATGCCCGATGAACCTGGATGATTCCAGTAAAAAAACTTGTTCTTCTATCGTGGAAGCATTGAGATACAAGGCCCTCAGCTTTGCAACAATCCTGTGCAACGTTGCGTCCCCGAAGGACTTGGACCAAGAGTCTCAGCGCAGAGGTCGTGAAGTGGAGGAACTTGAAAAGCGCTTAGCGTACGCAGCTGCAGAATCTCGGCCAGAGCGATGTTAGGTTTGCTGCTGGGACATTGACTTCGCTGGAAGTGAAGCTGATTCAGCAGGTGTGACATAGCTCAGCCAAAAAGGCAAACATGTGAAACTGTGAAACCCGTATCCCCCCAAAAATGGAAGATGAAATGAAATGTGAACATCACTCCCTTACATAGAAAAATCCTCTTCCAAACATTTCCAAACCTTCATTATCAATCATTATTGTGTTCTATGTTGTTTGTGTTTCGTTTTTTTGTTTCAGCATACTGGGCAGTTTCATCGTCACCTTGCGGTGGTCTCAAACTTTGGATAGTGCTTAAGGAGGCGCAGACAACGGAGGAGAAGTTGAAGGAGGCATCACATGAGAATCAAGACACAGACCTGAGGTTTTTTGGTACTTGGCTTGAACACCTCTCAGGATACATAGTGATTCATGGTGTTTCGCAGTGCAGTCGGGGTCATAGGGGCTCCTTACAAGCTGTTTGCACTTTCTCAAGTGTGCCAGCCATTTCAAAGTCCAGGTTTCATTGCACTGGCAAAAGTCCTCAATTTGCGAACTCATCGTTTGTCAGGTGCTGCTGGAAAAAGAAGCTGCAGGCGGTGCAACCCAGAACTCGATGTAGTTGAAAAAACTGCTCTGCTATCTTGCTGCTTTTTGCTATCCTTTTGCCCTGCTACCCTGTTTGGATGGTAGAAAGGGAGCCTGTTCTGTTCCCGTTGCAGGTCGCACCAAATTTTTGAGGGGATGGTCGGCAATTTTATACATGGCCCAGGTCGGCAAGCAAAAGCTGACTTTGATGCCAAGGCTGGATTTTGCAAAGGAACGCGCAAATCTTCGGATTGTTTGAGTCTATGCTAGATCTACGTGTCATAGGGTCGTAGGTGTCATTAGTCGATGTGATTGAACTGCACACATTCCAACATAGCTATGCCACTCAGATTGTGTGTGACAACATGGGGCAGGCTTCAAGAGTGCCTTTCTACTGTAGTGTCATTTCTCTGGTGTTGAATTTCAACTTTAGCTCGGTTCACGGTTCACTCATCATCTCATCCTGATTTCACGATTTTGTCAGTGATTTCAACTCTTATCACCAGGTCAAAGAGCTGGACTTGACCATCTCGGAGCAAGCCCGACCCTGGGCAGCAACAGTGACTGTGACCCGATGGAGCAGAAAACAGTCGCGCATCCAGAAATCTTCAGAAATCAATGTCCTATGATAATCTAACGTTGATGTAGATGATTGTAGATGTAATATGTATGCGCATGTTTGTTGCCACAAGCATCCTAAGATTTTGCTCATGCCGGCATTTGCAGCGTTGAGCAATGTACACCGTTTCACTATGTTGCACATATTGCGGTCTTGTTAGTATGTACTACGCTACACATGGTTGGGGGTGGGTGGGGGGATGTTAAAGTTCCTTGCACGATGCACAGCGTGGATGCTACGCTTCTCGTGGGTGGGGTGGGGTGGGTGGGGGGATGTTAACGTATCTAGACATACCTACCTACCTACCTACCTACCTACGTACCTACCTGCCTACCTACCTACCTACCTACCTACATACACGCATGCACGCATACGCCCATACACAGACACATACACATGCACATACACATACACATACCCTGCATTACCTTACCTTACATACATGCATACACACATACATACAGCTATTCTATGATCTTAGCGTGGATCCAAAAAAGCCCACCCTGCTACCGCCGGCGTGACCTTGTTTTTTTGTCATGGTAACAGGGCTGAGAGGTACATCCCATTCTATTTAGGCTTCACTGTCGCCATGGTAGCAGGCTTATCAATAGTGGAGCGCACCTTTGCACATTGAGGGGTGTTATTACACGCACGCTCAGCTCCGCCCAAATGATTTCAAGATACTGGTAGGGTAATGGTGGAGATAACTGGTTCAGTTTGCTTGGCTTGGACGCTAAATGCATCTAAATGCATCGTGGGTCTCAGGACGCCTCGAGCATTTGGAAGCAGGCGAAGGGAAGCTGAGGCAGGACAAGATCAGCTTGGAGACCAGGTGAGGCACTTCCTTGTGGGATGGGCCTGGTTGCAGACACTCAAGAAGGATGTTTCGCTATATTACTATGTTGTTTGATCGCATCGGATAGCATCATGGCGACTAGTTGCTGGGGTAATAGAGATGTATGGGGGCGTGACCTCTCCAAGGGAATAAGAAGAAGTGGAAGAGCTCGTGAGCTTGATTCAGCACCTTTCGTTTACTGTAAGGTCTTTCACCAGCAATCCTGCCTAAGTTGAGTACCCTTCAACTTTTTGTGTGACGGATGGTCATGCTGGTGGGGATTGAAATCAGTAGATTCCTCCACCCTCGGCTGCTTACTTGAATTCCAGGCAGGCAGAACTCCTGCGAGAAGCGGAGGCTGGATTACATGTAAAGTGGGGTGGTGAGAGGAATTGTTTGACTTGACATGATGCGGAACATACGGCAATACTGGACAGCTCTTTGCTTGATATGCCTTGTTCTTAGCTGGCATGTCTCCTTGAAAGGAAGAGCATCACCGAAACACGCAGCAAGTGGAGGGGCTCCGAAAGCAACTTATACAAGCGCAAGAAGCTTCTCGGTGAAGAAATGGCTGGACGAAGGGGTGAAAGTCATGATGAAGATGATGATGATGATGATGATGATGATGATGATGATGATGATGATGATGCACATGGCAGAAAGGCTGTATCAGTACTTGGCAAGATGCCTTGGGCTCAATTTTGAGGAGTCAACTGCAGAGCGTCAGCGGAACGCAGAAGAAGTTGAAGATCTCCGAAAGCAGTTGTCCAAGGCAGCTGCTGAAGCTTGCTTGCACTAGCCTGCGCTTGCAATTCCTCATTGCTTGGAAACCATTGCTTTGCAAGGATGGCAAAGGGCCCATGATGCATCACTGCCGGGGGTTTATATACTGTATGCTAGATGTCGTTGGATTTTTCTTTGATGTTTGTTTTCCCCAGCGATGTTGGAACATGTCCAGACATAAACTGACTCCTGCATTAAGGACTCAGACCAGGAGCGTCAGCGGAACGCGGAAGAAGTTGAAGATTTTCGAAAGCAGTTGTCCAACGCAGCTGCTGAAGCTTGCCGGCACTTATATACAGTTTAATTCTGGTTGCATGGGAAATGCTTTGGCAAGGATGGCTTGAATAGACATAGTGTTGGGGTACTCTTGGTTTTTCTTTGTAGTAGTTTTCCCTGGTGATCTCCAAACACGTCCAGACATAAAACTGCTGAGTCAAGCATTAAGGAGTCGGACCAGGAGCGGCAGCGGAACGCAGAAGAAGTTGAAGATCTTCGAAAACAGTTGTCCAAGGCAGCTGCTGAAGCTTGCTTGCACTGGCTTCCACTTACAATTCCTCACTGTGTGGGAAACATTGCATGGCAAGCGTCAGGATGGCAACTAGAGAGACATAGATGTCACACGCCATTGTCCATGATGCCTTTCTGCAGTCTTTGGGTAAAGATATGCGATGATATGCGCAGATAGGCAACACATGCCTAGCTCTTTCTTTTATATTTGTTTCTCTTGGCCATTCCCGATCGCGTCCATGCATGCACAGACTGAAGCATTAAGGAGTCAGACCAGGAGCGTCAGCGGAACGCAGAAGAAGTTGAAGATCTTCGAAAACAGTTGTCCAAGGCAGCTGCTGAAGCTTGCTTGCACTGGCTTGCACTGGCTTGCAATTCCTCATTGTGTGGGAAACATTGCATGGCAAGGATGGCAAATAGACATAGTCTTGGGGTATAGATCGCGGGTCTGCAAGATATGCTTGCCTTTTAAATTGACGTCCATTTGTCCCGTGTGATCTCGGAACATGTGAAGACATGTACAGACGCAAGCATTACTGTAAGGACTCAGACCAGGAGCGTCAGCGGAAAGCAGAAGAAGTTGAAGATCTGCAAAAACAGTTGTCCAAGGCAGCTGCTGAAGCTTGCTTGCATTGGGATTCCCAGCAGCCTTGTTAGAGGTGTGTGGCATGGTGGGGTACTTGTCGTCTCCTTTCACATTGCGCCGTGCCTTGGGATGGTGCTCTTATACTTGATTATGTGACACCCGCCCAGTATCATCAGTCAAAGACTCATTTTTCATTTCAGACCGAATCTGATTGATCTTTACTATCCACTTCTACTTGGGACGGGGAGATACCTGGATATATCATGATTCATGATACACCCCAATCCAGTTCTTTGCGTGGACACCATGAACTCAAGGATGCGGAGCAGCAGCAGCAGCGCAGCGGACGTGAAGTTGAACATCTTCAGACCCAGCTGTCTGCCGCAACGGCCGATGCTTGGACCATCCGAATGGTGGAACCCGCAGCCTCACGCCATGGCGTGGTTGGGTGTGATGTAAGTGTGTTGCTGTCATTCTCGTAGGAACTCATTGATGTAACGTACTTGTCGAGTTACTCATGCAGGAGTCTTTGGTTAGTCCCTTCAAGTATAAAACTGTTTCTGAAATGCACCGGATGAAACACACAAACATATATCACATAATATAGTATCATATTTGATTTGCTACACCTTACCCCATTTCATTTTCTCTACAAAATCAGAGGGGTTCACTTTTCTATCAAACCATTGTTTCAAATACCCTTATATCTGACATGATTGGCTGTACAAGTTGCACATTTCATTTTAAGAGGTTTATATACTTCTTGATGATTTTAAAGGTCACTCAAATGCTGTTTTTGCATTTTCCAGTGATTTTTCAGTTGTTTTTGAAGATCTTTTAAACCCCCCCTGGTTTCTGATTGTCTAGTGGCAGCTGAAACCTGCAAAGCAAAACTGTAGGCTTGTTGGATCCATTCTGCAAAGTATCAATTTGTAGGCTTTGGTAGCAGACAAGATCTGTTATCAGGGGCTTTGATTTTGTAGATGGTACTTGGTGGCTTCTCCAGCAAAACCCATTTTGTAGTATGAAGTAGCTTCTTTACAAAATCGCAAGCCTGCAGGGCTGATCATGGCTGATCAGTAGAAAATGAAAAAGAGAAATCTAGATGAACCCATTCTTGTTACATACTTTTTTACACCTTCATGTTGGCAGTACCTGAGGTTGAGAGTTTCATTTTCTAGAAATTTGCCATGTTCATCATGACACTGATGTGACTAAAATGAATGGGTTTGGCGTTTGGATTTTCTAGAAGCCTTTGCGCAACATTTGGGACAGCGAGTTTGCCGGTTGTGATTTGCAGAGGTTTCACAATATCCTGACAAGAAAATCCAAATCACAACCTGACCTAGACAATAGAATGGAGGATGGTATGTTTTTATATACATGCGTCGTACACTGTATATCTGCATATCGAAATATCTATATATACATGTATATACACTGTTGTCCATATTGCTATATATAGATATTTCAATACAGTATCTAACACAATTTATTTGAATGTTTTTGTGCCGGATGAGCTGGTTCCGCTTTTGGGATGCCTTTGGTAGCTTTAGTTGAGGGTTTAATATGGACTGACTGGAACGCTTTGTTTTGAAGCTGTTGTGTTTCACAGTGCAGCCTCAACTCAAGGACTTGGACCAAGAATCTCAGCGAAGAGTCCGTGAAGTGGAGGAATTCCAGAAACGTTTGAACCAAGCTGCTACAGACCTTTGGCTAGACTGATGGGTATGATTTGTGGAAGATGTTTGTTATTTTGTTAATCACTCCATTGAAGAACCGATACTGGCGATGCAGAGGGGCAGATTGGAGCCTGTATTTCCACGATCCTAGGATTTGGAGCAAGAAGGCCAGCGGCGAGCGCGGGAAGTGGACGAGCTGCAACAACGGCTGGCCAAAGGCGTTGTGGAAACTTAGCTGATGTCAATGACAGATGGCACCACTGCAAGTGGCTTGTCATATTGCAAGGCATAGAATTCAAATACTCCATGACATAATAGACTAGATATATTCCTAGCATTTCCTAGCTTTGTATACAATATTTTACTAGACGATAGAATGACTTTGTTGTTTCCTTTCCATTTTCTGATTCTTGAATCTTACCTTCGCAGGACCAGATCTTGATGATTTATACAGACCTAGGATGTATGATGACAGAGTAGCTAGCTATGTGGCTGATGCTTCCAAGGTAAAATCATGCTTGTCCACCCAAGGCTTTGGACCAGGAATCTCAGCACAGAGCACAGGAAGTAGAAGACCTCCAAAAGCGCTTGTCCCAAGCTGCCACAGATACTTGGCCCTCAGATAGGGAAAGCCAACTGTAATACATGGCACTTGTGTCGGTTGAAAGGTAACATGTGCAAAGGATGTTTGGGACTTGACATGGATTTGACAGATTTTCTCTGACGCACCGACGTACTGCGTCCATTTGAGGATTTGGATCAGGCACGTCAGCGGAGTGCAGGTGAAATTGACGAGCTTCAAAAACAATTGTCTGAAGAGGCGGCAGATGCTCGATGGCAGAGAAGAGATTTCGTCTAGTTGTTGTGCAGATGCGACACATTTGGTAGGGTGGTGCCCTAAAAACTACCATCTAGAATCTAGAGTAAATGAATTGCAGAACCTGACTGACCTGATCTCATTTGACCAGGCGTTTTTTTTGGTGGTGAACATGTCGAAACGTTCTAAGGAGCGCCAGCGAAAAGCACGACACACGGAGGAGCTTCAACGACAGTTGGCTCAGGCGGCTGAGGACCCGAAGATCGAGCCGGGAGCCGCAATGACACAGATCTATACGTGTAAAAATGCTTACATTGGAGTAGGTCGTACTTGTAGGTCTACATATCAACATTCTTGTCAGATTGTTTATAATTCTGAGGGTTTGGTCAGAAACATGGCCCAGATCATTCATATTTGTCATATTTCGGCTTTGTTCTTCTATCATCGAAGCATTGAAATACAAGGCCGTCAGCTCTGCAACAATCCGGTGCAACGTTGCATCCCCGAAGGACTTGGACCAAGAGTCTCAGCGCAGAGGTCGGGAAGTGGAGGAACTTGAAAAGCGCTTGGCGTACGCAGCTGCAGAATCTCGGCCAGATCGTGATTTTCCATTGATCCAATTTCTTCGATGTTGTCCAAACTTCGCAGGGAAGTGGAGCTGATTCAGCACGTGCGCCATTGATTGCCATTGTTTAGATGAATGAGGTAAAACGCAGACATGCGAAACCATGTGAAACCCATAGTCCCCCAAAGATGGAAGATGAAATGAAATGTGGACATCAAACCTTCATGATCGATCATTGTATTCCATTGTTTTCTTTTTTTTTTGGGGGGGAGTGGTTTCAGAATGCTGGGAAGTTTCATAGTACCTTGCAGTGGTCTCAAACTTTGGATAGTGCCTAAGGAGGCGCAGACAACGGAGGAGAAGTCGAAGGAGGCATCCGTTGGTTCTTGGTGAAATATGGGAAGCTTGATTCAGAAGAAAAGGCAAGATACGGATGTCCCTCAGGTTTTTCGTACTTGGCTTGAACACCTCTTGGGATTCATGGTGATTCATAGTGGGGGTTCAAGTCCAGGTTTGATCCCGTTTATGCCACTTGCACTTGGAAACATGCTCAATGGGCGAACTCATCGTTGGTCAGGCGCTGCTGGAAAAAGAAGCTGCAGGTGGTGCAACCCAGAACTCATATGAACTCATGCACTTGAAAAACGGCTCTGCTATCCTACTGCTTTTTGCTACCCCTTTGCCCTGCTACCCTGCTTGGATGGTGGAAAGGGAGCCTATTCCAGTTGCAAGGACCATTTTTCAGGGGGTTGTTGGCAAGTGAGAGAAAATCTGAACCCCAAGAGATTTCGATAGATTTCCTCCATGCAATTTTACTTTATATAATGCCAACATGGCCCAGGTCGGCAAGCAAAAGCTGACTTTGACGCCAAGGCCCGCTTTTGCAAAGGAACGGGTCTATTCAGATGTATGTATCGTCGGATTGTTTGAGTCTATACAAGATTTACATGTCATAGGGTCGTAAGTGTCATTAGTCGATGTGATTGAACTGCACACATTCCAACATAGCTATGCCACTCAGAGTGGTATTGGGCAAGGTGCGTGAAAAGATGGGGCTTCAAGAGTGCCTTTCTGCTGTAGTGTCATTTCTCTGGTGTTGAATTTCAACTTTGGCTTGGTTCACGGTTCACTCATCATCTCATCCTGGTTTCACGATTTTGTCAGTGATTTCAACTCTTATCACCAGGTCAAAGAGCTGGACTTGACCATCTCGGAGCAAGCCCGACCCTGGGCAGCAACAGTGACTGTGACCCGATGGAGCAGAAAACAGTCGCGCATCCAGAAATCATCAGCCGGCATTTCCGGCGTTGAGCAATTTATCACGTTCCGTTCATTATGTCGCACATATTGCGGTCTGGTTAGTATGTACTACGCTACACATGGTTGGGCTGGGGTGGGTGGGGGGATGTTTACGTACCTATATAGCCTATACATACATACCTATCTACCTACGCTCGTACGGACATACATACATAGATTCATACATTCTATGATCTTAGAGTGGATCCAAAAAAGCCCACCACCACTACCGCCGGCGTGACCTAGTTTTTTGTCATGGTAACTGAGGGCTCAGGAGTACTTCCCATTCTATTTAGGCTTCACTGTGGCCACGTTGGCAGGCTTATCAATAGTGGAGCGCACCTATGTTGGTACTTGTGCTCTTTTCACAGCGGGGTGTTATTACACCGATTGCTCAGCTCCATGTAAATGTTTTCAAGGTACTGGTATGTAGGGTACTGGGATAGATCCGTAGTTCAGTTTGCTTGGCTTGGGCGCTAAATGCATCTAAATGCATCGTGGGTCTCAGGACGCCTCGAGCATTTGGAAGCAGGCGAAGGGAAGCTGAGACAGGACAAGATCAGCCTGGAGACCAGGTGGGACACCTCGTTGTGGGATGGGCCTGGTTGCAGGCATTCTGAGAGGGATGTTTAGAGTTTTAGATATGTTTTGTAATGCTTCTATATCGTTTGATTGCATCCGATAGCATCATGGGCTATTTAGTTAATCCATTGGATGCGGGGTGTGATGGGGTAATATTAATAGAGTTGTAAAAAGTTGTTCTATTGGGACGTGACCCATCCAAGGGAATAGCAAGAAGCGGAAGAGCTCGTGAGCTGGATCCAGTGCGTTTCATTGAACATCTTTCAGCGGTAATCTTGCCTAAGTTGAGTACCCTTCAACTTTTTGTGTGACGGATGGTCATGCTGGTGGGGATTGAAATCATTGGTATCCTCACCCTTGGCTGCTTACTTGAATTCCAGGCAGGCAGAACTCCTGCGAGAAGCGGAGGCTGGATTACATGTAAAGCGGGGTGGTGCGAGGAGCATGTTAGACTTGACATGATGCGGAACATACGGCAATATTGGCAGGAAATGAGTAGTTTTGGGACAGCTCTTTGCTTGATATGCCTTGTTCTTAGCTGGCATGTCTGCTTGGAAGGAAGAGTACCACCGGAATACACAGAAAGTGGAGGGGCTCGAAAAGCGCCTGGTGCAAGCGCAAAAAGCTTCCCGGCGACAAAAACATGCCTGGCAGAAAGGTCAAAGTGGTGATGGTGATGGTGATGATGCTGGATGATGATGATTGATGATGATGATGATGATGATGATGATGATGATGATGATGATGATGATGATGATGA
>DF244125.1:0-26940 GCA_000507305.1 Breviolum minutum Mf 1.05b.01 | reverse complement strand
CCGGCTCGCCCGGGAACTACTTGTAGAGGCCTTGACAAATTGGAACTAGGGAAGCTCAAGGATTCTCTGAAAAGATTTGGGAAACAATAGGCCTGTGTGAGGTCACTCCTGGGATCTTATCAAATCTTGCCTGGAAAACATAGGAATTCGTACCATTTGTTTGGGCAACTGGATTGCTGGTTTTAGAGGTAAAGTTGATGGACATTAACTTGTGCAACGGCTGTTTTCCAGGTACTCCTTTAATCTTAGTCTAGTGAAGTTTCCTGGTTTCATACCTGTCTCTTCATGACTGCGCTAAGGTGTTATGCCCTTGCACCCAAGTTCGGGTGAGCGCAGGTATACGCACCTTGCAGGCGGCAAATTTCGGGGAAAAACAGCTCCTTCCGCAATACCTGAGTCGTCCCGGTAGGTGACAAGACAAAATCACCCAGAGGAACAAGTGAGCCTATTCTACAGAGCAAAATGATCTTCTCTTTTTGCCAGTTGTACCAAAATGCACCGCTGAACCGCCAACACTAGGCTGGTTGAACTTATAACTTATAAGTCCTATTAGCTAGTGAAAATCGAAACTTCTTGTTCACCATATCGTAGTCAGGGACATTTCCGTAGGGGCCCCCCTTTGAATCCTTTTGAGCAACTATTCCAAGATCGGGTGACGAAGTGATTGAAACGAGTGACATCAAATTGGCCCACAAGGCTTTGCTTGCTCGGACCGTGCGGCGATGGAATGCCACGTGTGTTTTGGTTGGAACGAAGTGTGACAAGGCGGGCATATGGCGGGTGTTCAGGGTTGAGAGCAGTTTTTTTTTTGTGAAACTGAGGCTAAAAGACTTGATCCGGTCGAAAAAGACACATATTTTGATTGTTTGATTTTTGGAACAGGTAGCATGACCACATCGTTGGGATAACACCAATGCTTCATTCTAGTAGGTTTGGTTTTGATACTATTCTATATACAAAGCGCTAGCATGCTCTAGCTGTCCTAGAGCCCACAAATTAGAGACTGGTGTGAGTCCAGTGGTAACGAGTCTAGAACCGCGGGATCAGAACCCTGATCTCATTATCAAGCCGCTTTGATTGATTGGGTGCCTATCAGAAGTGTAGCTCAAGCACAGGTACTATGTTCTTTTATTCTCTCAGAAGTATCTAAATAATGTATAGTTACATGGGTGTTTCCAAAAATAGGGGTACCCCAAAATGGATGGTTTATAATGGAAAACCCTATTAAAATGGATGATTTGGGGGTACCACTATTTTCGGAAACATCCATATAGATCTTAAATATATACGTAATTGGTATATACACAGTTATATGTATGCACAGAGCATATGCAACTACATTGTATTAATTTGTATTATAAATGGCCAAGTTGCATTACATTGACATATTTTCTTTGTTTTCAGGGGTTATCCCAAAATTCCTCCGGAATTGGGTGAAAACCATGTCACCATGTCCACTTGATTTTGCTGAACCCTCATACAATGAATGTGTTGGGATGATAGGAATGCGCTTCCTAAAGGCTTAGTTTTTGTGAAAGATTTTCATAATGTGCAGTGTTGGTGTAAGGATTTCTTACAGAACATGGGCAATTCTAACAAATTGTCGATCTATTCTCTATTTGACAATGGAAGCTTACTGTAGATGTCTACCCTTTGCACTCAAATTTATCAGTCTTAATCCGTATGTCATAGGCGGTACATCCAACCATAAGACCTGCTGTATTGGTACCTTTTTAAACGTAGTTCAGACTGGTTGGGCAAATGCAGCAAGAAAGGTTGGGCAAACATGTTTCACAGCCTTTTTGCGCAGATTTATGAATTGAACGTATTTTGAACACTGATATGGTGCGAACCTGGGAATCATTGCTGGGAAAAGAACCTCACCTCAATAACTCATACATTTGGAAATCCGTTTTGGACATTTCCACCCCGATCACACTCCTACTTGTTTACCAAAGAGTGCCTTTGAACCTCCGGCTCCGATGTCAGGCCGATGCCAGCGAAGTGGAATATTTTTGCAAGGAGATGGCTCCAGTGCCTTGACGTGACCGGTGACTGAACACCCAGAAAGCGTGGCTAGTAGTGTGTGTAAATAAGACAAAAAGATTTCTACACTTACGTTGCTAACATTTGCTGCAATACTAATGTTTTCCACATTATTGAACATAATGTTAAATAATGTTCTTGAAAGATTGAAGCCACTACCAAACTGGCATAGGACTCGTGCGTGAAAACTTGATGATGTTCAATGATGTCCAAGGGGGATGTCCGTGAACATGCTCTCCAAAAGACTAATGGCAGTATACAGACAGTCGTCAACAAGATCTTGCACATGATAAACAAACATGGCACATGCCTTGATTTTTGGAAATGCACATGTTTCAATGGATGTAATAACAATGTGCATTTTTTCAGAGATTTCTAGCAATGTTTTTTTTTTGGGGGGGGGCTCAGCCATTGCCCCTATTCCAGCTGAGTATGACCTCAAGCAGCGTTTCGGAAAGGTCTTCTTTGGAGCTTCCGGAGTTCACCATGTGGCTTTGGTGTCAAGTTGCGCCGCCAGTGTGGATTGCAGGCAGCTGGAAGATACTTGGATCTTGGAGAGAAAACGCCGGGAAGGTTCAAGACGTGTGGAAAAAAATCGTGGAAAGGGGATGGTGGATTTATATATGATGAAGTCATATGAGTGAGTTATTATATTTATATACAATTATCACATATGTTTTTTTATGTTTTTGAGATGCTGCTCTGGCCGCAGACTCATTTTCCGTTTTTTGTTTTCCCGGCGATTCGCAGTAGGATTTGGGGGAAGTCGCAAGAAATCACCTGGAGCTATATATATGTACTAACAACTCAAGACATTTCCAGGGTGGATGCTAGTGGATTGCAAGGATTTCCTAGACTGGGTTTTGACAGTCCTCAGCCCATGTTTCGTTGGTTTTTGATGTTGTTGGTCTACTATCCTCGGAATTCCTCGATCAGGGATTCTCATTTGTGGATATACCTGTAAACCAACAACCTTCAGCACCAACCTTGGGTTGAATCTGTATGAATAAGTGATATGGATGTGGTGGCCATATCCTATCTCAGCAATTTGATTTGAAATCCCTTATTGGAGTAGCTAGACGTGCTCAAAAAGGTCACCAAATCAATGGCTTTGGAGCTACGAAGGAGCTTTTCATGCAGCTGTGCCACTTTTGTGAGGGAAACAATTCTTATAGGAACTACCTCACAGCTGACATAGTCTTTTCCAACGTGGCGAAGATGAGTTTCCTTTTGAATAGGTGGGATATGGTCACGGGAATCACTTAAATACCATCAAACCCATGCACCTCGGCGGTGGTTGAACCCCCCCTGACAAACCCTTGTGACATTGAATGAAATCCTGGTTTGTCAACGAGGCTTCCTTTAAATGATCCCAATACAAGCAGTTGGTTCTTTATGAATTTTGGGAATGACAACATCCCGAGCAAGGGTGTTGGGCTTAGACAGCTTTGCTGCTGTCAAGGATGTGATAAAGCATCTTCCTGCGACTCCGATTCACTATGAAGCGCTAAAGGTGAGAGACCTTGCGATGTCATTGAGATATTGAGGAGCTTCGCAAAGCCCGCCATGCGCACTTGAAGGACTCCCATAAGCATCCAAAACCACTGCCGAAAGGGCTTCCAAAACCCCCCCAAAAGAACCAAAGGTACCCAAGGGCCTTTCCCTGGACACTCCAAAAAACAGCCGCTTTTGGGCTTTTGGGCGCCCAGCCAACCACGCATAGCTAAAGCAAAGGCCTTGCTGCATGTCATTTGCCATCTGGTTCAATATGCTCCCGCAAAGATGCCTTGTTGCACCCCGAAAACATCACTGTTTCAATTTTGGATTTTTGATGGATGATCTTGGATTTTGGATTGAGGGTTTTGGATTTTGCAATTTTTGCCCAAGTTTGGATTTTGCAGACGATATACCCTACCACGCCGAGTCGGGTCGGGGATTGGATGACTTGACATGTTTTTTCTTTGTGGGGACGTGGCGGCCTTCGGAAGGGCAGCGCATAAAAGTTTGAGATGAGAGCAGAATTTTTGCAACTCTGCAGTTGACAATACCATAAATACCTTAATAGGACAGTATGAGATATTGTTATCAAATAAGTCATGCCTGTGAAGAGTGGACGGCTTGCTATTCTGATGGTGATGATGATGGTGATGATGATGATGATGATGATGTTGATGATGTTGATGATGATGATGATGATGACGATGATGATGATGACGAAGAAGAAACAAATAAGAAGAAGAATAAGAAGAATAAGAAGACTATGATGATGATGATNTGATGACGATGACGATGACGATGACGATGAGGATGAGGATGAGGATGATGATGATGATGATGATGATGATGATGATGATGATGATGATGATGATGATCATGATGATGACGATCAACCTGACGATGATTGCTCATCAGACTTTTCTCGCGGCACCTGAATATATCCCATTTGATCCAAGAAAAAAGTCTTTCTAGAGGTTGCAGATCCAACAGCTGTCACTTTCACAAAACATGCTGACTCTGCACCACTACTTTGTGACTTGATTCTTCATGAAAAACATTTAGTCACGTCTTCCTTCAACCCGGCGCAGGCATCACAAATGTCAAAAGTCTAGAAAGTTTCAAAGCAGGCAAATTCCTGCAAAATGACCTGCAGACATATCTATGCCAATGGTTGAACTGATCAAATTATGCACCTTTCATAACCTGCGAAGGTCAGTGACTTGAGAGAGATCTTTACACCTCTCCTTGGGGACTCTGATGATTGCCTCGCGGAGTTGATGAAGGCCAGAAGAGTCTGCTCAGGTGTTGTCATGAAGGATGGTTTGTCATGAGCAAACATGACGAGAAATTCTGGCATTTGTGTTTTTGAAGGATTTTTTACCTTTCATATAGGAACCTTTCTTTGAGGACAGAATGAAACATTGGGATTACGCTATGAAACACAGTTTTAATTATGTTATAATAATGTATAGTATTATACTGCTTCTATGGATAATCGTTCTGATACTTTTCATGAATGGCAATCATTCCTAGATTCATGAACTGTTTGTGGAATGTCGGCGATTCCTAAGTAATTCCAGAGAAGCGAAACTGTCATCGATGCCTGTTCAACTCCCCTTTCACAGATTTGCGCAGCAGGCACGAGGTAGTGACACAGGTGCAGCGCATGCAAGCACAGAGGCCCCAGCAATAAACCTGGATGCGTCCTGTGAAAAGTCCTGGGATTTAGATGATAAGACAGCTGTAAACCAGGTGATACCATGTGAGCAGTGTCAAAAAACCGCTATGACTTGTTGAAAAGGGAGGTTTAAAATACCCATTCATGCGTGCTTTTCCAATAGCCCATCTATGTTTGAAAGTATTTGCCACCCAGTTTTTTGATGCCACTCGTGTGTAGATTCATTTTAAGTTTCTTATTCCTCTTACAAACCTCTGTAACTGGAACGGAACCGCCTTTATCAGTTGTGTAAGATGGTTACATGGTCAAAGATGTTGGTTGGAACATGACTTTTCCAAGACTCAAATCTCAGAGGGTTGAAAATGCGAGGGCCGAATACGGCCTTTGTTTGTGTTTCAGAGCACATCCAAGATCTAAGATTGTGTGGTGACGTGACCCTTTTCTTGAGTCTTGTCATAGTCTAGTTATGGGGGATAAAAGCAGATGATCACACCGTCAATTGCACGTAAGGTTTCCTCTATATTTATAGGAATAGCATAGGGAATAGATTCCTTCGAAAGATGGGTGCCGATGTTTTAATGATGTGGACGGGATATCTGATCATCGATCATTCACGCGATCGGGCCCCATAGGTTCATAGGTTACTATTTCCGTTGATGGATACTATTTGCATCATTTTGATATGGTAAAATATCATATGATTTACACATTTCTCTACCTCGCAAGGGTGCAGAATTTGGTCCATCAATATCATCCCTCAAGGCAGTTGTTCCGCAGGGTGGTTTTGACCACTTGGCGTGCGACGGGGAAGAGTTGGACAAGACGTTCACGCAAGGTAACGGGGTGGACTGGACAATAGCTCGAGTCAGTGGTATGCAGTGGTGATAAAGTTCATGTCAAGTGCTTAGAATGAGAATCCACCCAAGGAATATCCAGCTTGCTTCAGAATAGATCTTCCCATGATACATTTCTAACTTGGGTTTTTTTTGGGGTGGGGCGGGATGAGAATTTTTGCCGTGACAGTTTGACACGAGAAGAGACTCAGGTGTTACAACCTTCTGGGGGAATGCTCATCTTCCAAGTTTCAGGGAGCAATCTGTGAACAAGTTTATCTGAAAATATCACCTCCCAACACCTGTAAAAGTGACTAAGGACTTCATGGGTAGAGTCTTGATTTAGGGATTTTTTTGCTTCCATTTGTGACAGTGATGCAAACCTACCTAGATGATTGATGCTAAAGTGCGGTTTCCTGCTGTGTCGCTAATCGCGCCCTGGGATGCTTTTGTAGGTTCATACTGGGTAGGTGTTCTTACTCGTCTCGGGGGACAGATCTCGTCTCAAGTGTAAGTGTGCCGTTGGGAGGAGCTTTAAAAAAGTAGATCCTATCATATAAGATCCTAATCTGTCAATAAGGCTTTGAGACATCAAATCGCAAGGGCACACTAGCATTTGTGAGTGTCTATGTGTGGTACTGGGTTCATAGGTTTACTCGTGCCGGTGCAAAGATCTCGTGCCAACTGCAGGGTCCTATGGAAGTAGATCATCAATATCAGGTCACCTACTGTAATATCTAAAATCTAATCTAAAATTTATGTTTGTTGCGTTTGGTGACCCAATAGCATAGGCACACCTGCATTTGTCAGCAGATATGTAACCTAGACTGTGGTTGTTTTTCTCCAAGAAGTAAAGGTGGCAACTGCATGTGTACCTATGGACGTAGCTCATCAAATAAACGTGTCACATACATATATCTAGTAGTTTTGTTTGTGGTGTTTACTCACCCAATCGCATAGGCACACTTGCGCTTGTCATGAGATATGTCACGTAGACTGTAGTGGTTCTTTTCTAGGAGGTAAAGGTGCCAACTGCAGGTGTGTTTATGAGTAAACATGTCTCAAATGATAGGCCATCCCCTGGCGTAGCCATTCTCTGGACCTCGTTTGAACCTCGTTTAGACCTCGTTGGGACCTCGTTTGAGTCCAGTGTCCATGCCGCCTGTGGCACCATATTCATACTGTTGCCTGCATCGCTTTCAAAGTGGCTACAACAGAGGCTTGGAAGAAGAACTGTGCAGTTTGCTTTGTCAGCCCGACTTCGCTAAGTGATGTGTGGTTGGCCGCCAGATGTTTCCACCCATTGCATGCCCGCAAAATATGTGCTGCTTGAAATATGGATTGCTACAGGCTCTGATGCTGTGTATGATTTTAACCCACTGTAAAACTGGCCACTGACAGATAAGCGCCCCAACTGCGAGATCTTTGATGAAAGTCGGTGTGCCATTAGGGAATTGGATTTGTTATGTCTTCGATGCATACATCTTTTGGTCGAATACCAACTCAAAACAATGTACCCTTCACAGATCTAAGACGGACGCTTAGAATTCATATCCGTACTTCCGAGGTTGTTTTAGCCAGTGTGCCATTGGGAACTGCTCCTGGATATACATCTGAAGCATGATGCTTTTTTAAATTCTGGAATAGCAGATCGCAAGGGAATTGTAGACATTGGTATTGCATAGTTCGCTAAATTTGACTTGGTTTCCTGCGGTGTGCCATTGGGATGAGGTGAGATCTGCCCCACTGATGTGAGATCAGTAAATGCGGTGTGCCATTGGGTTGATGTGAGATCTGTCCATTGATGTGAGAAAGCGCGTGCGCTCGTAGGTAGGTGCTTAGGTACTGTGTACTTTGTCACACGCTGATCAGAGGAATCATCAATCTATAGTGTGCGCCTCTGGCAGGGCTTTGCTAGATGACTGAGGAATTTACAGTACCTCTAGGGCTAGGGGCTCTAAGGTAGCTCTGTGCCAAAGACAATCTTGTAGCGTTTCTCATAGGACTGGACCATCTTACAGTTTCGACGCAAAAGCCACCAGCAAATTCGGCTAACTTTCCAACTTTCCTCAGCACTTTTTGTAGATTTTACCTCCACAAACATAGCCTTGGAAAAGTCAGCCGCCAAAGTGATACTGTTGATGGAAGAACTCCTGCAAAATTTTGAGATGGTTAATCTTCCATTATTTAAAGGGACTTCTCTATCTCAGGTGGTGCAGGATTTCATCAGCAGTACTGGTCGAGTTATTTTTCATATTTGTTCCTTTCAGGGTTTGTCTTTCACGGTTTATTTCTTTTGATTCAAATTCGCTTCCCTGTTCAGGGATTGATGGCATGTTGGCATTGAAGAATTTGACACCTGCACCTTTGGCGATTTGCAACATGGGCCTTTTGATGTGCCTGGCAATGGGTGTCCCAGATTTTCAGCTCAGCAGAGGCACCGGTACTGTTGAGGGTGGACATGTTAATTTGGGGAACTTCAAGAAACTGGTCATTTTTTGTCATCCCTCCCGGCTTAAGATCAAAAGCGCTGAAGCCCTATTTTTCCAGGAAATGGCATGTTTGTTGCAGAAATTTTGTGCCGCTCACTAGTTTCAGCCAGGTCAGTCCATTTAGGGCCTTACGTTGATCTTCCTTCACTTTCGACTTTCGATTGTCATCTGTACGGGAGATCCCCAAAACTTCCAAAACATATCCATTCCTTGCTAGTTACTGTATCCAAAAGGCTACTCCCAATCCAGACGCGATCACACACATACACACGAGACTTTTGTCTTGCATGTATGAATTCCTTGTTGGCCTGGGTTGTCTTGGTTGTCATTGGGTTGCCATTGGCCCATTGGCATTGTAGCAAGTCGCTATGCAGGTAGTACATCCGGATCAGTGCTGCGCTGTTCGAACTTTCGCTCTTGTTTGCTTCAAGTGGGACAAGACGCAAAAGCTGCCTTCACGGCGGCACATGGCAACACGCGGCAGCTGGGGTTGTTGATGGCGCAAGTGCCTACCCATCTGCAGACGGCAGTGGCTCACTTGATTAATGCGGAGAGAGGGACTGGAGCAAGCAATGCCATCCAAGAGCCGTTGGACTGTGCAAGGCAGGGAAGTGTAAATCTGGTAGGGTTGGAAATTCAGACATCACCAGTTGTCTTGTTCTTCTGATAGCAACCATCTAAAGTTTCATTGCACGAGATGAAGCTTCTCAAGACACAGGTAATAAGAGTAGAGTACGTATTGCACGCGGGTCAACACATGCTGAAAAACCAGAACAACTAATGATTCTGCAAGCAAATGATTCCCTTTGCCCCCCCCCCTTTGAAGCCAACATCAGCATCCCCACACAGATGGTTTATGCAGGAAGATGGCTGGAAAGTGTGTGCAGCTGGCAGAAGAGAGTGATAGCAAGTTCAAGGCAGTTCTGACGTTGTTGTGGGAGATTGAAGAGCACCTGGCCATCCAAATGGCTTCTAGTGAGGAGGCCACCCCAACCCTGGGCTGCTGTTACTTCCACACAAATTGCTGGTACAAGAGAACCCCTAACCCTGACTGTGCTGGTCGGAGAAAGACGGCATCGTGGGTGTGTCTCAAATTTTGTGGCCAAATTTCATCCAAATTTCTTAGATTCAAATCAAGCTGTTCTAGGGGGACTAAGAAAATGCATCATTTTGGGGAGTCGACACCACTACAGTGTCTAAGCATGTCCAACGTTGTAGAAAGCTGCATGTGACTCTCGTGCATGAATGAACAGTATTCCTGAAGGCTACCCGTGTGTCCGGATTTCGCGATGTTTGGGGCCTGTTAGCTTACAACTTGCATTGCCTGCATTCCCCATGAGGAGTTGGCGAAAGTAAGAATGACAAAGCAACAGCAGGAGCAAAAGCAAGAACTGCTTGAAAAGCAAAAGCAGAAAGTCACAGAGGATTGGTGGGGTTGAGCAGCAAACCAGATGTGGGGAGTTTCACAGAGTTTTCCAGGCATCAGGACACCGCTTGGACATGGTTTTTGCACATTTGACCTGCCCATGTCTTGTACAAATGCGTAAATCGTAACATCTAAACACGTACAATTCGTACAAGCATTTATGGATAGAGGTCCAATTCTAGAATTTACATATCAGTAGTTTACATACCACTGCATAGACCACCGCTCCATGTACTTTACTGGTACATTCGAGTACATAGTTGGTGCAAGTCGGTGGTTTCCCCGTGAGAAGCAGCTGTCAGTCGTACATGTTCGAACAATTCAATCATACACCCTGTGGCCTCCAGCTGAATTTCTTGCTATTTCTTGCTACACAAGTAGATTCTTCATGATACTTCCATGATCGAAACTTCGGATGCTGGTGATTAGCAACATGCAATGAACATAATTGCTGATGATTTTTTAGCCTTGCAGTTTTCTAATTTTAATTTTTCTCTGAATGTAAGTTTCTGTAAGTTTATAATAGCTTTGCTCCGGTATCATGGGTGCAGTTGCTGCACCACCCATAGGATGACCGTCATCAAAACCGCTCGTACCCTTCGCACTTGAACACAAGAGCAGTCTGATCAGCTCGCAGGAGTTCAATCACTTAACAGAGAAGGCCGAGCAAGCAAAAGAAGACTTTCAGAAAGCGCTGAAGGAACCGGGGGGGGCGGGTGAACCTGCAATTCATGTTGATGCTGTGTTGCGGTGGTGCGATCTAGGTGGTTTGAACGTTCCTCAATGTGATGATCCCAGAATAGATCCAATTCGTCTCTGCAGGTAAACCTGTTTGGACAACTTTTTTTTAAGTTGCAGTCCTCGAGGCACAAAGAGACTGCATTCAGTGATTTATCCGTTTGATACAGTCAGATTTATCGAAGCTGTTTCCAAAGGCCAGTAAAACAAACATGAGGCATGCGCATTGCGCATTTGAAAATACATGGAAGCCGTGCAAAATGATACTTATCAAATGAATAATTACAATTTTTGCAATACATGTGTACAATATATTTTACGTATTATATTACATACCCTTAGCCCTTGTTGTTTGCCGGTGGTCCATACAGACGGCTTTAAGTCTTTTTATATTGCATGCCCTGTGATGGCAACGACAAGGGGTGGTGGTTTGGGGTTTTGGGGGCAGGGCTTAAAAGCTACGGTTTTTGAATGTGCTGGGATCGCATATGCATTAGCGTGGAAAACCATCAAGAACCAACATCATCTTCAAAATCAACCAAATCCAGCATCATCTTCAATATCATTAAAATCCAGCATCATGCCTTGGGTAGAGAAAAACGACAGGAGAGACGGATAAGAAAAGTCTAGCCGTAATCATCATCATCTTCTCATATTAGATGAAAATGCCACTTCAGCCACAGTTTTGTCCACCGGCAAACGACAAGTCGACAAGTGCTGCGCGTTGATTTGTGTTTCACTATTTATGGTCTCCTTTTGGACAATGCTGATAGCTGCCAGGAAAAGGCAACATGTCATGCCATGTCTTTCTTTTCAGGAAACTCCACGTGTCAAAGACCTCCTTGGTCCCGCTTTTGTGGATTTGGGCTGTGCTGGGCTTCGTGCTTTGAGCTTATTGCCAACCTTGGCCGCTTCAGAGATGTGGTTGCTAGGAGCGGGTGTGACAAAAGGGATCCAAGATGCAGTGTGAACGAAAAGAGCGGAGAAAGAACATGTTTGATGCAAGATACATTCAAAACAGAATTCAGTGTTTGTCATTTGAACACTTCATAAAGTGGAAGAATAACTTTCCAAGGACTTGTCATAAATTGCCTGTATGGTTGAACCTTTTAGGAGCTCTCGGTTCCTTTGCAACATCCATTTTTGAGTCCGACGTGGCGGAGCCTGTAGCAAGAGTACCGACTTTGCCGAGTGTCATGAGTGTCGAAAGTCCGCCATCGCTGGGCGAGGCATTGTCTCTTTGTGTGAGGCAGGGGCTGAAAAATATTGGGTTCCTTGACCCCAAAGTAACATTTCTTTAGCGAGGTTGGACAAGGTCTTTGCTTCACACAGCTGTGCCTGCTCCCAGAATTTCAATTGGAAAAAATATGTTAAATTTCTTGATGCTGGAATGAATGAATAGATTGAGTTATTTTGAATTCTTTCAATCGACTACTACACATATCTCCACATACAATCACATACATAACCGAAGAATTCATAAGAAAAGGAAAATATAAGATATGTATAAATCGATGCAGGAATACTAGATGAATTTCAGGATTCATTTCACATGCATCGTGAGTGATGCGATTCTTTTGGAAACAAACATCGTGGAGTAAGTTAAAAATTTAAAAGCGAAGTATCCCCCAAAGGAAACTGAATCTACAATCTACAAAGATCAGTCCGGATTGTTATGGACATATATCCGCATATTGTATATACATGTAAATCACTGACAAACAAACAAGCAAACAAACAAACAAACAAGCAAGCAAAAAAACAAACAAGCAAAACAAGCAAAACAAACAAACAAACAAACAAACAAACAAACAAACAAGCAAACAAACAAACAAACAAACAAACAAGCAAACAAACAAACAAACATACATACATAGATAAATACATACATAGAGACGTACAGACGTACAGACAGCCAGGCAGACAGACAGACATACCTACATTCATACATTCATACATTCACCTCGGGGACGTTACAAACGGTGTCAGAAGGGTCTCCAGTTGCTCTTACTGGACAGGTCTTTGCAACAACTTTTTCAGACGGACCTTGCTGTCCTGCTGCGGACCCAAGACCTGGGCAGTTTGCAGACCAAGCTGTTGGAATTGAAACTTAAGGCAAGGATCTCATGAGGGTTCTCGTTCTCCAATCACTGTCACTGTTGGTGGCTTTGTCGTCCTCTTCATGTACATTTCATTTGTGATGGGGAATGGTTAATAGTACAGTGAATACATGGAAGAGATTGTGTCCCTGAAAAAAGCGCTTCACACTTTGTTGCGATAAAACTCTTTGCTGACAAGCTATGTTTCATTGTTTGGGTCCATAGTAGTACTTTCTTGTACAGATTCTGCAAACGGAGGTACCCCAACACGAACCATGTTGACATTAGTCCTTTGCCTTCTACCCATACACAAACAACTCCAGAAGTCATTTATATAGTTGATACATTTTTCAAGAACACCGGACCTTCTTTTTTCAACAGAATTATGCACATCTCTTAAGTAACAGAACAACAATCAAAACTTGGTAGATTGCTCAGCAATGTTTACCACTATGCTCGTATCAACAAATTTGTTTTTCTCAAAAGTTGCTAGGAAGTACATAACCCATGACAAGGCACAATATAAACGCCTGCATAGCTCAAAGTTTGAGCTTTTCCTGAAAAACTTGGGTGACTCTCAAAAGCTACCCCGGGTTTTTTTAAGCAACAAATCCCGAGACAGGCAGAAGAGTCTTCGAGCAGAAGTCCTGCTGCTTTGGTGAGGTTAGTGACCTCGCTGGAGCAGCATCTCATCAATGCAAGATGTGCAGTGCAGGACCTCCACTGGCGCGGTGTTTGTCATTGGATAACCGTTAAACATGATGTTTTTGCAAGGGACAAGTTCATTGCAACATGGATTGGCATCATTCAATTTTTTGACTTCAAGGAAACAGTTCCCTGAAGAGACCAGTATTCAAGGTCTGGCTTTCTCGGTGCTTAAGAAGTCATCCTTTCCAGCAGAAAGGGGTGTCATTAAGTCGGATCAGCTGGACATGAGATAGGACTAGATTGGTATAGAACCTGACTTGATCTGAAATCCATAGAAAGGCCAAATTTAGATAAATTTAGTATATATGACCCATATATAGGTGGCCAAACATAGCATACGGCCGCCACACCCTATATTGTTGAGTTGGTATATCACCATGATCTTGTGACTGCTTCTCAGCTTACCGGAAAAGGCTCACGTCTTCCCTTGACAGGAAGGAAATTCCGAGCATCTTCAGCAAGCGATCAATCAGATGAAGCTTCTAGAGCCCCATCTTCTCGAGCAGGCGGTTGGTAAAGAGCCAAATCATTTGGTGAACTTAACCACAGGTGAGTTTAAGACCACGAGAAAGGTGGATTTTGATGCTAACAGCAACAATTACTCTGTCTACTTTCAGTCTTTGTTTTTGGTTTCATGAGATTTTTACACCCTCTTGAAACATCATGAACGGAATCGATTAGAGCCATCGTTTGGTGGTTTCGAGCAAGGATGTTCACTTCTGGGGGAAGAGTTCTCATTTCATGCGCAGATGCTTTCCAAATTGTGGGCTCAGCTCATTTGAAAGATACCAAGAGTCTTTTTTGGAATGTTGTCTAGTGAGGAAAAACAGGAGTATTGAAAAGCTTCGGACTTTGACCATAACACATGACTGTTACAGGGGTCAGGCCAGGGGCTCCACCCCTTGTCCGTACCAAGTCCACGAGAATGACCGTGGCGCCAAGCAGTTAAGTTCAAGGGGATTTGATTTCCTGGCGCATATATTTTCTTTGTAAGAACTTCCAGAGTAATCAGGGCGGGGTTTATGGCACACAATCTCCCTGTAGTACTTAATTTAATCAATCTACAGTTAAAATTGCAGGCGCTTGTGACTCAATTCGCGCCCTACTGTTCTCAAGTGCCGCGGATTAAAGATAAGCCTCCAATCATAGGCCCAGTTGGTAATTTACATCGGGAATCAGTGACTTATTGCGGTTCCACCAGACAATGATTCTTTATCCCGTAATTCTGGACAGAAACACACGTTGTGAATCATAAATTTGATGTATCTAAACGTCGATTCTTCACTCGATATACTGAAATCACGGGTTTGACTACAGTGGTTTGGGAATCCCAGTCAATACCGATGTTAAAAAGAGACTCATCCTTCGGGGTATTGCCAGCCTGACTGACCTTAATCGTTGTTGGTTCATTTCGGAGTGGGTTCAAAACGAAGAGAGCAATTTCAGGTCATAGGAGCCAGTATCAACAACAATACCATATGGAACTTCAAGTGTTTTTTCTCCAAACCTTCACAAATTATCAAGGGAGATTTGATTCTATTTCAAGCCCGGACCATTGGTTGGAGTGGTGGAAGCCTATTTCAGCTTACTTCATGGCAGGTTGCTTCTTCCCAACAACAAGACGCTAAGCTGCCTCTCCCCAGTGCAGTGCCGGTGCCTTCAAGCAAAGGCAAGGGCGGAGCAGCGCAGAGAATGGTGGATACATGGCAAGTGCAGCTCGAGATGCCACTGGGTGGAAGAAAAGAAATGGTTTAAGCAGCGGGCCCTGGAAATTGAAGAACTGATACATGAAGTCTGAGAGATGATGTTCTGAAAAAAGAGACGTTGTCTCATTATGTAACCCTTTTGGCTATCTGTAAAGTCTTCATATGCAGTTTGCCTTGTATTTTCAAGAAAGGAATTCATCAGGTGTTTGGTTTGGATGGCTCCAGAGAAAGTCCCCAGTCCATTTTGCATAGAAGTTCCAATTTGTACTGGGTAGGTGTTCTTACTCGTCTCGGGGGACAGATCTCGTCTCAAGTGTAAGTGTGCCGTTGGGAGGGGCTTTAAAAAAGTAGATCCTATCATATAAGATCCTAATCTGTCAATAAGGCTTTGAGACATCAAATCGCAAGGGCACACTAGCATCTGTGAGTGTCTATGTGTGGTATTGGGTTCATGGGTTTACTCGTGCCGGTGCAAAGATCTCGTGCCAACTGCAGGGTCCTATGGAAGAGGTTCATCAATATCAGGTCAGCTACTGTAATATCTAAAATCTAATCTAAAATTTATGTTTGTTGCGTTTGGTGACCCAATCGCATAGGCACACCTGCATTTGTCAGCAGATATGTAACCTAGACTGTAGTTGTTGTCTCAAAGAAGTAAAGGTGTCAACTGCATGTGTACCTATGGACGTAGCTCATCAAATAAACGTGTCACATACATATATCTAGTAGTTTTGTTTGTTGCGTTTACTCACCCAGTCGCATAGGCACACTTGCGCTTGTCATGAGATATGTCACGGAGACTGTAGTGGTTCTTTTCTAGGAGGTAAAGGTGCCAACTGCAGGTGTGTTTATGAGTAAACATGTCTTAAATGATAGGCCATCCCCTGGCCTAGCCATTCTCTGGACCTCGTTTGAACCTCGTTTAGACCTCGTTGGGACCTCGTTTGAGTCCAGTGTCCATGCCGCCTGTGGCACCATATTCATACTGTTGCCTGCATCGCTTTCAAAGTGGCTACAACAGAGGCTTGGAAGAAGAACTGTGCAGTTTGCTTTGTCAGCCCGACTTCGCTAAGTGATGTGTGGTTGGCCGCCAGATGTTTCCACCCATTGCATGCCCGCAAAATATGTGCTGCTTGAAATTTGGATTGCTACAGGCTCTGATGCTGTGTATGATTTTAACCCACTGTAAAACTGGCCACTGACGGATAAACGCCCCAACTGCGAGATCTTTGATGAAAGTCGGTGTGCCATTAGGGAATTGAATTTGTTATATGTCTTCGATGCATACATCTTTTGGTCGAATACCAACTCAAAACAATGTACCCTTCACAGATCTAAGACGGACGCTTAGAATTCATATCCGTACTTCCGAGGTTGGTTTAGCCAGTGTGCCATTGGGAACTGCTCCTGGATATACATCTGAAGCATGATGCTTTTTTAAATTCTGGAATAGCAGATCGCAAGGGAATTGTAGACATTGGTATTGCATAGTTCGCTAAATCTGACTTGGTTTCCTGCGGTGTGCCATTGGGATGAGGTGAGATCTGCCCCACTGATGTGAGATCAGTAAATGCGGTGTGCCATTGGGTTGATGTGAGATCTGTCCATTGATGTGAGAAAGCGCGCGCGCTCGTAAAGACAGCATTTCCCAAATGGACACCTTGAGAAACACCTACAAAGCTCTAAGAGTGTCAGAGACAGATTGTTCTAAACCTATGTGCTTTTATTCCCCTTTTGAGAATGACTCTCTTCAATACATCATTCACTGTTCGGCAATGCCAGCCATGAGTCGGACACAAATGTACAAATATCATGTTTTCTGTATACTGTATATACACATACACATAGACATATACCACTTTCAGCTTCAAATAGCTTGTACTCATCATGTACTTAGCATTTTGTACAATCCTCTGGGGCACACTTTGTTAATCTCCCTCAGAATCGATGTTGTCAGACAAGCAATTGAGATGACAGACTCAACACTTAAAGCGCACTGAATCTGAATTTGCAGCTTGGTTTATTTGTCTAGAGGTCCAGCTCCATACTTCGCGAAGCAGAAGAACGACGTTCCGCAGAGCTTGATGCGATTCATAAACTCAATGTGTCCTGGTGATCTCTCTAAGAGAAGGGGTACTTGGGCCTTCAGAGCCAAGGCCTTTGGGGTGGTTCTCCTTAGTAGATGATGATTGGGTACATAGGTGTTTTTTTTGGAATGCTCTAGAAGTTGCGGGAGTACATTGTGATTTTGAAACAAGTAGTATAGTGATTAAAATGTATATATAATCAAGTAGTAATGATTAATATGATGTATATTTTAGTATATACAATTTATTAAATGTTTTTCGCAAGAGAGATTGGTCTGATTGGGTGTGTTTCTCTGTTTTTGGTTGCGAATGTAATGTTGCTGTACAGGGAAGCAGCAAAGGGTCGCTGGTACCTTGTGGGATAGTGGCCAGCAGTTGCTGAACCAGAGCCAGCAGTGACTATTCTCGCATCATGTTGGATATGTTGGTTGCTTTCCTTCTGTTAGCTGGGAACCAAAAAGTTATCTTCCGCTATGACTTGTGGGGAGCCTTTGCTAGGAGAAGATAACACAACCAATCTTTGTGGGTCCCAAGTCCAAGACTTCAGTGTGAATTTTGCCAGAGATTTCGCTTGCTGAAGGCACGAATGCTTGAAGAGAACTTGAAGTTACAACGCCTAAATCTGAAGCAGCGGTCCACGGAGGAGATATTAGAGGTTGTGCGCGCAGCTATCAAACATGTATGCAAGTGCAAGGAGGCCAGGGTTGGTTCAAACTACTCTTTGCAAGTGACTCCTTGTCCAAATCCCATCGCCAGTACTTCCTATACGAATATCATTCTACGTTTATCCGTATATCAGCATTGAATTGTATAGATTGTATACCTCCATAGTGTTAGAGATGGAGAGCTCACCAACCCTCCCATCCTTCTTTCGTGATGGAGATTGGCATCATGATGATCATCATGACCATGATCATTATCATCTTGACAGTTGTGGGATGAGTTGCCTGCTAGGGACAACATGTTCTGATTATGCAGACGGACTCCAAGCCAAACTGGAGGATTCTAGCCATTTCCTGGGTCCTTAAATTTCATTCCCGCTTCCAACCGTACGAGTACAGTGATGTCCAAGAAGACTAGCAAGAGCAGGATGGTCACGAATGTCACGATGATGTTTGACCATGAAACTTCCCGGGTAGATTAGTAGAGTAGAATTTCTGCAGATTTTTTTTTGCATTGCAAATTCTGCTTGTCAAGGCTTGGGTACGTTTGGTGCAATTCTTCCTGTACATCAGCAATGTCATCAGTTTTTGTTGTCGGAAACTTGGAGATGACCTCCTACATGAATGAAGGAGGAAAACATTGCATTGGTGGGGGATTGTAAGATGAAACACCTTCTGTACATCATATATGTGGACAGAATATGCTGAACAAAAACGCTGTACGTGAATTATTTTCAGAGAAGGATTGTAGAGCTATAGGTCCACTGTTTTTTAAGACATCTTTGATAATGTGTATTTCTGTGCATGTATTTCTATAGTGTGTATTGCTCTGACGAGTGTATATGATGTGTCATGATATTTTGGATGTCTCCTTGATGTTTCGCATGTGATGCATGATTGAGTCCCCAAAAATTGCATCGCACAAGGTGCTTTTAATTTGGGCCACCTATCACAACCCTCATGAAGATTCTATCAAAAGATAGGAAATAAAAGTTGTCCTTGCCCATCTTTCCATCGGTTTGTGTGTCTGTTTGTCGTGGTGGTTTGTGTTATCAAGTCAAGCAAGGAAGCAACTACCTTACTTCGAAGCACTATCTTCTGCCATGGTTTCTGACATTGCGGCTGGCGATCACGCCTCTCAAACTTTGAAAGATCAGGTTCCTCGAAAGTCTGAAGCACACAGTTTTAGTCATGTCAGATGTCACCCCAAGAAGTTAAACTGAGATGGCTTTCCAGTTCTGAATTGTGATCATTTGAGAACTTTGACATTTTTTGGAGATCTGTGTAAGAGAAAGCTTGTCTTTGTCAGTGAAACACTTTCATGGGACATTCCGCATGAACATCCACAAAGGCTATGTTCTTGGAGTGACAAAAAGCTACATGTATGATTAAATGGCGAAAGCACCTGACTTTTCAGGGCTTTGTCAGTAGCACCTGTGTTTCTTTATTCAAGCCTTCATGGAACTACCGAGCACATGTGGTAACATACCCCCACACTCTCCAAAATATTACTAGATGAAGTCCGAAGTCTCATTTTGCACTTCTTTAAGGCCCGATTGTAAAATCATATTGACTATGGGTTGGACGCCTCCCCTCGCATGCAATAGAGTGGAGATGCGCAGATAATGATGAGGCATGGTTGTGTAGAGGATCCATGTCCTTCAAATCAAAATCTTCAAGTATATAAGATTCACCCATTGATGGTGCTGATCTGTTTTGGTAGGAGACAGCCTTGTAATTTAAGTGATGTCATGGGAATCCTCCCCAAAATGGCCCGGTCGCAGGGAATTGAGTGAAATTGACAGGCTGGTGAAGCATTATAGTTCACCAACATGTGATTGCCCTGGTTGGTTATGACAGCTCCTTGAAACTGGCTTAGAAGTCATTCTTATACAACTGGGAAGGCTTATCCACCGTCTAAATTATCTACCATGTGTAGGTTGGTGTATCTCCCCGAAGTTTTTATTCTGCTTCGCCCTCACGCAGACCGCAGACCCGTCCTGTTGTACAACCTGCGACTTCCAGGTACGTCGTGCCGTTCTTCGGACTTCTCGATGTGCTTTGATCGGAGCACAGCTGGCGCGAGTATACAATGATCTCTCAGGCAAACATTTTCTGGAACCACTGAGACGCTTAGGCCTGCCAGATTTTTTTGGGGGTGTGATTTATACCCTCCAGGGAACGATTACATATCCCACCAAACGGGAAAAGGAATCAACATCTTCAAACATGCCTTCGGTGGGGATATGTTAGTTCCCTCGAGAGGTATAACCTTGAATAATCTTGAATTGATTCTTGCCAGTACTTTTCAGTAGTCTAGCAACCCCCCCTTGCTGGATGAATGTATAGATTCATATATTTCCTATCGGAAATTCCTGCTTTTTTTTTAAGCGCCGTCAAGGTTTGATGCTTTTGATATATAACTTTGGAGGATCTGAGGTCAGGTCCATTGCCTGAGTGTAGGGCAAGGCCTCATTTTGCTCCTCGCCAAGGTAGGAACAAGTTTGGACCCCACTAGAAAGGGACCAAGCCCAAAGAATACCCCAACAGCGACGATGTGATTGATTGTTCTTCTACCGCAGAGTGGAGGTGTAGGGTTGATAGATGTCTGAGCGGGAGACTGGGAGACTGGGAGACAGATGTAGAGAACAGTTGGGGCAACTCTTCGAAAAATCTTTTCTGAAGTAACAGCCATTTGCTTAAGAGAGCCGTAGGAAACTTGGACAAAAATGTATGGAGAGCAGTTGGGGAACCCTCCAAAGAAAATTTCAGAGACGCAAGCCATTTATTTGCCCAAAAGAACCCAGAAGACAAAAATGTCAGTTTGCCCCATGACCTTCACTATGGCTGAAGACCCCAAAGGTTGATGCTTAAAGGAACCCGGTGCACCACCGAAAGGATGTACAAACCCTTAATAAACCGGTTAACCAAGCTTCACTGGGACAGGGCCGGATTTCCGAACCTGTCGCCAGGCCGAATCTGTTCGTTGCAAAGCTCGGAGGTGGAAGTGGAAGCAAAGCGCCTGCTGGAGCAGTGCCATGTTGCAGGTTTGGCCATTGATGATGAGGTGAAAAAACAGCAGGAGGCTTGGATTTGCCCAGGTTGTGCTTGAATGGGAATTTCCCCCGTAGGCCATAGTGAATGCCCCAAACAAAGTTATTGGGAGGAGGTGTTATGGCCAAAGTGCTATGCAAAGAAGTTGAACTCAACACGATCATTGGAAATCATGGAATATATACGGTGACGATTCACGCGAGAACAGGGCAATGATGAAACAAGTACATATAGTACAGGGATTGGCCTGGAACATGAAGTGATGGTCCCACAGGCCTCAACGATTTGTGTGAATGGTTTGTGTTTACTGATCACTGCATTCCTTCTCTTGTTTTTTTCAGGTTGATTTGATCAACTTTACTATCTTCCGTGCATTTCAGTGTCAAACTCCTACATGTCGAGGAGGTGCAAGAACAGCTGCACCGACGAATTCGCGAGCTCCACGGCACGTTGGAAGTTCCAAAACGTGGTGGTGAAGTTGCCCGTATACAGCGGACTGTCGGACACGACATTGGGCCAGATGCTGATTGTGCGATTGAGCTTACTGCAAATGATTTGATTTGAAGGGGCAAAAGACTCCCCCCTAAAGTAATTATTTTGTATGCAGAGTTGAATATCATACAGACTGTTGCAGACTTGAAAAGACCAACTGTTGTCTTTTCTCATGGCTTGCCGCTCGATTTTTGAAAAATATGGCCTGCCAGTTTTGAGGTTGGGATGCGAGGTGGTTCTCAGATGTAGTAGAGTCACTTGATCATGGCATGTAGGATTTGGATCCCTGCACACATGCGAGAAATGCGTGTTTTTATGTGTTTTTAGTATTTTGCATTTTGATGAATTTTGTATGTTTTTAGGATTAGCACTGGATAACAATTAATGACAGTAGGTTTGGTGCCNCTCAAGTATCATCAAATGTGGGTCGAGTAATCGAGTCACAAGGCAATGTTATATGAGACTGACGCTGGACAGTTGGAAGTCCAGATTGAGTCTTGACCCTATGGTGAGCGGAGTCGAACACCCACTTTGGGGTAGAAGAGAATCATTTGGTGAGGGTAGTGCAATCATGTAGTATAATCCTTGGTTACCGCTGTATAATATTTTTCACAGAAGCAGAAGACCAAGCTTTGGTTCTTTCATATAATTATTTCAATCATTTGAATCGATATCACAAAGAATCTTTGGGTTAGTAAGCACTTTGGTTTTCTGCTTCTTACTTCAAACTTTCTTTGCAAAGAAATCAAAAGATTGCCCCTATGTGGGCGCTCCTCCAAAACGGCCATTGGGTTTTCTGGATTTGGTGAGAATATAATGAGTCGATGCTAAATGAACCAACACATTTGACTGAACATGTTTCATCCCCTCAACTCCTCAACGTGTCTTCATGGTGCACAGTCCAGGCAACTGCTCCTATGCTGCCTGTTGCCTTGGTGGGATGAGGGATATGCCCAAGCTGTTGATGCTTCAGCCATGAACATCAACTGGGCTGGAAATCAACAAAATTTTTTGTTTGGACTTTAGACCAATGTCAGCATTGCCAGAAGCAAGCTGTTTTTGGTAAAGCGTTTACGCGAAAGTGCTGCGAAGAGAGAAACAAAATAGACTATGCCGCTATGCCCTTCATTTGCTGGATACCCGAAATGGAAACTCTCGATACCATGGTGACTGTTTCATGCATCAAAAGCCTTATCTAAGGGCAAATAGGGCAAGTAGCCAAACGTTCTTCAGTTGGACATCAATAAGTCCACTGCACGCAATGGATCATGGCATGTCTGAGATCAGGGCTGTTCAAGCGACTTGCAATGATTTTTTTATCAGAACTGCAACTTCGACTCAAAAGAGGTCTTTAAGTCGTTCTTTTTATCTGGTGGTTTCAACATTTACTTTTTTATCCCTATTGGGTTGTTTATGTCATTGGAAATTGCCTTTTCAAACGGGTTGATATCGCCCTGATTCGATCAATTTTGTCCATCTGTAAAGAAGTTCTTCTCTACACCCTGACACGATCTGATCATCTTCCCGGAAATGCCATGATTGGTTCATTGGCTCATTGGCTCAAGGGGTCATCTCTGCTCCTTGAAGGCAAGTAACTTGGGCGGTGTGCCGCGATGGCAGCTAATCCATCACTTACGCTGCAGAAGGGACCTGCTCAGAGACTTGGATTTTCATGACAGCTCCTCTCTTACCCTCTTTAGATTGTTGGGAAGATGAGGTTTCTGTTCCATAGGTTGCGCTATGTTAGTTCTCTGGTGTAGATGCTTCCGAGGATGTACGGAGAAGTGATTTTGAAAGACTCACAGGTTGGAAGACTCTTGTTTTTGCTGATTATTAACTACAGGAAGAAACTTGTGACTGTGAGCAAACCAGCAGTTTTTCCATTTATCAGCATTCACATTCATTGACGGTTGGATTGAATGAGTAGTATTCGCATTTGCATTTTCTCAGTAGGCGCCAACTGCAGTGTGTGTTTGTTCCACCAGGAGATACCCTCACTCAATCATTGTCACCTATTCGAACCAGACTTCCTTGCAAGTGCCACTACCGATGTTTGTCTTTTTCGCCTTGTAGAATCCCAAGCAAAGACCATTCTTTGTTTGCTCTTGGACTTCCAGGGAAATGTCACTTACAAGTTCGAGCTTTCAGATAGCTAAAGCCATTCCTTTCACGCAATTAAATCCGACAGTTTTTATTCTTGAACCCATTGACAGCCCATTGATGCATACAGAACTTGGCAGTTTGCACATAGTCCCATCAACTGGCAGATTTGACTGTTTTCGATATTCATGATCGAGCGTTTCTTGCAGAATACTATACAACCCAGGGATGGATGGTAGGTCCCATGAACCCGTCGTCCTTGTGTAACTTCGAGGAAGACTGATGCGCTGATCTTACAGGGCATGGATGGTCACTTGCCTGCAACGTCACGTTGTAGCTTTGGGACGCTTAGATTTATTGGTGGAAGTGCTTGACGCACAAGAACCTCAACCCTCATTTTGTGCAAGGCAGCAGCATGACCTGAGTCAGCGACAGTATCGGGTTCACCCAACTCCAGTTTTCTTGGTGTTTTGAGACTTTTGCCTTTCTTCCTGGTCTTGACCAAGGTCAAGCCTTGAACGACTTGTCACCAGCACCTCATGCAATTTGCAGCATCGGTCAGATCATGTGCCTAGCGCTGAAGAGAGACTTTGATTTGATCGTTCCCGAAGGGCCGCAGCCACAGTTGTTGCGCCACACCCGATTTAGGGGTGCCTTAGTTCAGGTGGCAGGGGCCATGCATGGTGCCTTTATGGATGCTCAGGGAAGCATGCAGCAATTAGGACTTCAAATGGCTGACGTACCCGAGCATCTGAAGTATACAGTCACTTGCCTGGTTTGATTTTTTTGGGTCCCTGGTCTGTATCTCAAGATGTCAAGCATTGAAAGGACGAGTTTTCTGCTTCGCCTGAATTCTGTTTGGCTGGCTTAGCTGTTGCAATGATGTTGTTTTGCAACAACTGGCCAGGGCTTCTCTAATGAAACAGTAGGTAGGGAATTCTCATGCTTGTTCAGAGTCCAACTTCTCCTTCCTTTCGTACTCATGGTTCAGTTGAACATGGAAAATTAACCCAAAGCTTCCTCGTTTTGGTGGGATGCACCACGTTCGTTGGAGGAAAAGTAAGCATCAGAGTCACAATGATGGTGAAAGGGGCAACTGTCTGCAAAGCCAACAGAGTCTCAGACTGGTTCATAAGGGTGAAACAAAGCCAGAGGAAGATACTGATTTACCACATTGTACACCGGAACCAATATCAAATCCAATACTACATGTTATTGTTGTTATTGTTCCGGAAGGGACATTTGGGCCATGTTTTTTCAACATAGGAATTCGCCACTAGAGAAAATCTGAATGCTGGCAGGTGACATATTTGCTCAACAAGGATGGGCTTAGTCCAAACCAAATGGGTAGGCACGTGTCTCGCGAATTGCAAGAAGTGGACGCTTGACGGATTGGTGGGACAGCTTTTTGGTCGTTGTGGTTGAAGTGTCATAAGTGGCCACAGAGCTGGTTCATGGCCATCGACCTTTTTGGGGAACTTCTTTTGGGGAGACTTTGAAGCTCTAAGGCTGCAAAGAAGTTATGCTGTGCCATAGTTTTCCAGCTGCAGGGCCTGTGTTTGGGGAGGGGTTTGGCTAAGGAAACAACCCCTCCACCCCATAAAATGTACTTGATTAAGCTGTTGAGCTTCTGTTCCTGAATTCAAGCTGTTGAATCCATTCTTATTGAAGAACATGTTCATTCAATTTTGGAGACTTTTTCAAGTGTGTTAAGTCTAATCTAAGTGCATGATGTGTGATGTGATGAGGCTGATGAGGACCTTTCGTTTTGCCATCCGAAATGTCTTTCTCCCAGGAAAAGGTCGGGGAAAGCTGCCTGAAGCTGGCACAAGACACGCATCAGAAGTTTGCAGGTCTGGGACACTGACATCAAACCGTCTTTTTTTTTTGGTCGCTCAGAATCCACTTATTTTTGGAGACGAATGCAGGATATTCATACAATTTACATCAATTTATTGTCAAGATAGGAATATTCAATGTATCGAATCTTCACTATGATTATCATGACTATTTTGTGAGCTACCCTTACCTTCCAGTGTGGGTTGATTCTTAAGTTTCTTCTCCTGCTGCACCACCCAAATCATCAAATCGGATTCCAACTCCATACTCAACGTCAGATTTCGGTGACGGATCTCTGTCAGTGCATGCTTGTAATACTTGCTCTTCCGATCCCAGTAGTCAAGGAAGAGGGCATGCGGCATCCCGGCTTTCCCAAATTTGGCACCCGCAATTTCCGGACGGTTTTGTCATCCTGTACTGCGGTGTTGTTGAATCCAACTATACCCAAAACTAGATTCATCCTGTACCTGCACCCTTCCAGTTTTCCACTCTCTCTCACTGTCAAATTGACACTCGAATGATCTTTCAAGGTCTTTCCTAGCAACATGAGTGATTCAAGATGCCCCCCCGCATCGCAGCGAAGCTTCACAAGGTGTTTCGGCCTTGCTGTGGGAAATGATTGAGATGCTGACAGTAAAGCGTGGCGCTTCTGAGAAGGAAAAGGAGGACTGGAAGAGTTTCAAACATTTTTTATTTTCACCCGGAAGATTCCCATTTTGACTTGACTAATATTTTTCAAATGGGTTGAAACCACCAACTAGGTTGCTGTTGATGATTATGACTGCTGTGGAGACAAAGTGCAGAAATAGATGCGCCATGAGTACCGTGTGCCAATGCTTCCTAGACAGGCATGGCATATTCCCTGTATTTTATTATAGTTTGGAAAGAAAGCATGCATGTTTGACGCAATCCATTAATTGTGTCTACTTAAAGTAGGGAAAACGGAATCCACAGCTTAAACCCGCGGATCTGGCAAAGGCAAAAAGCTCCTGTGACGGAACACTTGTCCTGGTGATGTGGTCCCATCCGTATACTGAATGTCTGTTGATGGATTTGTCAATGAGTTGTGGATTTGTAAACTACCTGGTGGTTTCAAAGATTTTTTGAATTTAATCCCTACCTCGGGGGAATGATCCAATTTGACGAGCATATTTTTCAAATGGGTTGAAACCAAAGGTTTTGGCTCTAGGGAAACGGACCTGTTTCCTAGTTCGCTTTACCTTAGTGGGTTGTTACCCACGGGCTTTTTCCTTAGCCTTTCCCCGCTTGTGGCGTGCACTTCGGGTTCATCTGCACTCGCTGTCATTTACTTGACCGACTGCATCAGTTTGGGGTCAGCTATAAACCCTGTCTTTGCCCTGAGCAGGCACTTTTGCTTTTGCATTGGACTTGGGCTTTCGCACTCGCTGTCATTAAATTGACCGACTGCTTTATTAGTTGGGGGTCAGCTACAAACCCCGTCTGTGCCCTGTGCAGGCACCTT
>DF244124.1:0-30492 GCA_000507305.1 Breviolum minutum Mf 1.05b.01 | reverse complement strand
AAAGATCAATAAAGACTATTTACTATATAATATCATACAATTATATATAATAAAGAATCAGTCGAGTACAACAGCGATCCTATAGAAGGTTTGCTCTAAGGTCATGCCAAACTCTGGACAGTTTCGCTGCAAAGTATGTAACAGGCCACCTTTGCTTCTAACAAGAAACAAGTCAACTCTACGTGAAAGGTCTATGTTATACTATGACCGAGCGGGGATGCAACGAGCAAGAACCCCTTACATAGATACTCTAAGTAGATCTAAGCAGCCAATATGCGATGGAAATGGACTCCGGGCTACCTTGCACACACACACAAATACCTATGTTTTAAGATCCATAAACCGAAAGTGCACACAAAGCCAGAAAAACGTTAGCAGAATCAATGTTACTTTTTCATTTTGCATGAGCATCTATAATTAACATCTAAGCATCCAAATATGTCCTAAGAAAGAGATTAACCCTACAATCCTATTGTGGGGATGGGATTGGGACCATCAAACCTACTCGGATGGGAAGGGTATGGATCCTTTGGGTTATATAGTAACCCATACTCATCGGGGTTTGCCATAATCACTTGAAACAACCCTAAAAAATTGGAGAAACCCTGAATCACCAAGGAACAATACCTGTCAATCTTTAGGGTTGATTTTCCCATGTAACAAGGTCCTTATGGTGGACCCCGATCATGCATGAATGAATGGTACATCTGGAAACTTCCGAGTCGGCATCTGCAGAGTGCCTGTGGGAAGCGATGAAAGTCGACGGGACTCCTGTAGGTCCTCCAGGACGAGTGACTGGTCATCCCAACAGAACCTAACCATAAAATACAATGGAATTTCTGGATTTACATATGATTATATAAGTATGTGTCAAAAGTAGGGGTTGGTTTGTGGTTGATGTTGCCTGGTGGTTTATTGTTGTGCTTCATTATATTGATTCACTCACACCGCTCCCTTTTTTCCAGAACATAGACTCAATCTTCTGATCATAGCCAAAAGGCCGGTGACCTGTCTGACAGATCATTCAGCCAGCTATGTTTGAAAGAAGCGGCCCCCAAGTGTCTGGGGGGGAAATGTGAAATATGGGCAGGGTGACACTTGAGATTTAAAGAATGCGGCCAAACATCAGCTCAGGACTTCCTCAAACACGTTCAGAGAACAGATATGATTCACTCACACCGCTCCCTTTTTTCCAGAACATAGACTCAATCTTCTGATCATAGCCAAAAGGCCGGTGACCTGTCTGACAGATCATTCAGCCAGCTATGTTTGAAAGAAGCGGCCCATATCTGCACTGCTTGTCCAAAAATCCCGTAAAAGAGACAACGGAGCACACTGGCAATGCCGGTCATTTGTCATTGTATCACCAATCACCAGTGACTTGAATGGCGCCCTTTTTCCTTTAACAAGGGTCAGAAAAAGGAGGCAAAAGGGCACCCGTTGATACAATCACCAGTGACTTGAATGGCGCCCTTTTTTCTTCAAAAAGGGTCTGAAAAAGGAGGCAAAAGGGCACCCGTTCTTTTGGTACATTCAACCAGTGGCCATTCTCTCAAAAATATGATTCAAATCTGGTAGCAATGCGGGCAGCTGTGTAATCATTGAAATCCTTTGCGATTGAGTCACACATCTTCTAGGGATAAGGCTGAGCTAAACGTGTGAGCCAATTGCCTTGAGCATCTTGACCCACAAGCTGCACATGGGGTTTCTGACTATGTTGGCAAATTCCCCTCTTTGTGGATTTACAAATACCACCTCCAAGACGGTGCAACTGAACATGGACAGAAAGGAAAACGGTAGCCTTTTTGAATGGTTTTCCCCAAGCACAATAGTGCGTAACCTGCCAATGTGAATGAGGATGTCTCCTGATGTATTGCAACGGAGGGCACAACCAGATGCGACTTCGCTGAGGATTTTCCATAGACCCCGGAATCACCAGTCGAAGACCCAGTCGCAACATGTAAGCAGAAAACCTCATAAAACAATTGCCGTCAATGACCTTGATCTGATCACAAGGCCGTAGATTTGGTAATCCAAGTGGCTGCTGATCCGACCTTAAGGGCGGTGGACCAGGAGGCACATCTCGTGCCCGAGTGAAACTGTTGCATGGTGTTCCCAAGTGAAACCCAACTATCCATCCACTACGCATCCAACCAGAAATACGCCTACGGTTCGCAGCTGATCTCAAATCATATTCGGGCCCCAATGTGATATCCCAAAGCAATGTGACCCAACCTGTGATGCGAGCCACACTGTTTGAAAGGTGTCCGGAACCCGAAAACACTTCAAGAAAAACTGGAACCGTCCAGGCACGTTCCGGTTTCAACGCAGGCTCTGGACAGTTTTTTGTATGTTTCTTGCCGCGGCCAAGACCCTGTCTAACTTTGCTTGACCGAGACTTTGTAACAACTGAGCTATCCTGCCGCCCTTTTCGTATCGACGGACACTGCTTTGTGATTTCCACCTGCCTCTTCGCTGAATTTCTGTCAGTGAGCGCTGTTTGTGAAGAAAATCGTGGCTTGCTCCCCCATGTCTCAACCTGTATGGATGAGGCGCCCCCAGACACTCCAACCCATTCTTCTTGGCAATTGCTTCCATCACCTCTCGAAGCTGAGTTGTGGTTGAGCTGAATATAGGCGCTGTCTGGGGCTTGCCACGTAGATTCAACAACCTCACAGCTTGAACTGGAATGAAATGCAGCTGGGGGAGGTCGAACATCACAGTCTCGTCGAATTCGGCTGTCTTGGATGGGATACCTTCTGCCCACGGGTGCAACACGACTGACCAGCTTTGAGAAGATCGGCCTACATTGTGCACAGGGGCCACCAGATCTCGAACCCTCAAGCGCGCAGCTTCCCCCGGCCGGAGGTAAAGTGCAAAGCAAAAGAGCATCATGAACGCCTCTGATTTCTTCCCTTGTAGGAGGGCCTCTTGCACCATGAAGCACGTCACTTCCCAAGGCAGCGGCAACCGAGATTTTGGTGGGTCCAGTTTTCGCCAACCCTGCAATGACTGTCGAACACACGGCATGCTCATCTGCTTGGGACTCCTGAGGTGCGGGAGAAAGAAAAGAACTGCTGCCATCAAATATTGTCCCTGACTCAAGTCCTCCCCCTCCGAAAACATGTGATTCAGTAGTTCGGCCACCACCTCGTCCACCACACCAGGAGGGGTCCGGACATCTAATGGAACATGGCTGAAATCTCTCAATCTCTTCCAGGCTTCCTGATAACGTTTGCTGCAGTTGATCCCCACAGACGCCTCCTTCAGGCTGCCCACCTCCTTCAACTGATTCTTTCTCACTTGTTTCTTGTCCTTGTTGTCGTTGGTTTGCCGAGTTGTTGACTTTGAAACCTGACTGCGTCTCTTCTTTGTTGATGCTGATCCCGGGGAAGAACTCCCGACTTGGATCAGACGATGAATCATGCTGAGGCCTTTCCTGGAACTCGAGCCGGGAAAAAGGAACCGCGAGATGGACCATCTGAAGGATTCCACTCTGATGGCAACCACCGATAGCTAAAAACTGTGTTTGACGCCAACGTTAGTGCACACACTTGTTGAGTCACCCTTCTCATCCGATATGATTTTCCCCGACCACGGTCCAATGCACATACAGCTGAAATTGAATCAGAAAGGACTAAGTGTCTTCGATGGAAACCCGCAACTGACCGTAAAGCATGCTTCACTGAATAAAGAGAAGCCCGGGCCTCGAGGACCGGAATTGCTTCGATCTTCTTCCACTTGTGCCTTCCAACAACCTGCCATTTCCGATCAACTGCTGAAAAGGGGAGTTGCTGAAATACTTCATGAAGAGGCTTCCCAGGAACAACTCGAATGGGTGTTTGGTGATGATTCTCACTTACATCACCGGTTGCCCAAACTGCCGCTGAAAAACCATCATCTTCACCAGCAACATCAACCCCAAAGGCAGACGATCTAAGTTTTGAAAAAGAATCATGTTCAAACCGCCAACGTTCTGAAAAACGACCATATTCGGAAACCTCATCTGTTGAAAATTGTGCAGTAGTGGCCCCCAATCCCCAAGTTGAAGCATCAATGGCAGTCACTTCTGTATCCCATGGGAGTGCCAAATCTCTCCAAAGAAGTGGACAAAGGCCACAAAAAATTTCCAACTCTCTACGAACAGATCTCCAAATACGACTTGCAACATGATACTTACGGTGTATGAATGAATATGTGTCACCAAAAACAGACAACACTTCTCTCCTACCAAGCCCGATGAAGGTGGCATGTCCGATCACCTTTTCAAGCTGTCGACCACTAGCAATTAACGCCAGTCTGTAGCAGCCTTTGCATAGCGATCACAATCCTCCATACACGTGCAGGCTTGGGTTTCATCACTGTGTCCTCAAACTCCCAACCAAGGACCTTGATAGATCCGGAAGAATGTTCAACCTCGTGGACGACAAGCCCTGATTCGCGGAGCTTCTGAACCCCTGCAGCGGCCAATGATTCGACTTTGCCCTGTGACGTCCCTAAAACAACGAAATTGTCAACATATTCAAGATGCATGCAATCTCCAGACGGAACGGAGCTTTTGTCTTCCAAAAGGTTTGTATGATTTGCACCAATGCTGCTAACAATCCGTTGATGAATTGTCTGACACCACCAAAGAGCATGAGTCCAGCCCATTGGCAAAACTTTCAAACGAGGATAAATCACATCTGATGCGTTCAAAGCTTTCCCATCCAGGCTATCTAATGAAACATCACCAGCTCTGAGAGATCTCATTCCGAAATATCCACGAAGCTGCAAAGGAAGCTCGAAATGATAAAAAGCATCCTTGAGGTCTGCCGTGCTGATATTCAAATGACTTCCGGGCTCTAATGAAATTCTTGACAGCGCCTCAGCAGTGCACAGCTTAACACGATCGGGGCTGGAAAACCAGCAATTCGATCTTCTGCAGTCCGCCACCATTCTGAGACGACCATCCTTTTTGCCAACGAAAAACATCTCAATGCGTTCCCGAGGAGCTTCCAAAGAGAACTCAACCACATCTGCAGAGGCCAGTCGGCACACAAACTCTCGATATACCGATGGAATCCGCAGTCTTGGATCACTGTAACACTGCCTAAGCCCACACTTCGCCAAGCACTTGAAAGCCTCACCCTCATCCAGAAGTCTTGAGTGAATTAACTCACCCACAATATCCATCCCGTCCTCACCCAACAGCTGACGCAGGGGAACTGCCTTGCTACCATGCTCCGGCAAAGAGAGCAAGGACGAGTCATAGGGTTTGACAGCACACGGAGCCTGGTCATCACCGTAGCCATCGAAAGCGCGAAGCTGCCGAAGCGCCTCTGCGCCAGTCAGGTCAGGAGGAGCACCCAACTGTTGCACCGAATTTGTAATGTGTTTGACCGCAGTTTGTTGAGCCAAAGACATGCCAGCTGAACTAGACTTCGCCGAATCCAGTTGGCCACCACTGTATAATGAATTCAAAGCCTTAATGCAACCATTCACCATCTGATCACTTCGAAAAACTCTCTCCAACCTTCGTCTGCTCTTGCGACCAGCTTTCAAGTCAGAAGGAACCTCTCTCACTGCAACCAGAGGCAAAGGAAAAAGATCCCGAGGAACATGTCGATTGTCGTCCCCCGAAAAAGGGCCTGATGGTGTCGACCTCGCAACTGGCCCACTTTGCGAGGCCACCCCTGCCATCAGGGGTGTTCTTCTCCCTTCTTCTTGTTCTTCTTCGCAAGATCCCTTTCCTCTCTTGCTTTCCGAAGATTTTTCTGTAACTCAGCCTCTTTCTGAACTTCAACTTTCACATGATCTAGTAAGTCCGGAGCAATCATCAAAGTTCCAGCCTGACGAACCAAGCTGCCGAAGGTGAACTGCTCCTCCAAGCTGAGCTTACCCCCAATGCTGCGGGCTTCGACTTCTCTAGCTCTTTCTGAGTGTCCATACTCTATGGTTTGCAATCTTCGAAACATCAGTTCGATGCCAAGGTGATTGAATCCATTCAGCAAATCAACCTGAATCAACTGACGTAAGACCATGGACAACTGAAAGTGTTCCATGACACCCCATGCCGTGCTGTCGAGTTTGCACAGCTGGCGGAAGCGCTCATGGTGAGCTTCAAATCCAATAGCCTCAACACAAAGATAATTCAGGCACCATCTTGAGGTTCTGGGGCCATTTAGCTTCCATCCCATGTCATACTCTTTCATGGTTGCAACCGCTTCTGCAAGTGGTCGCTCAGGAGTGCCAACTGCATTGATCTTGCGGGGAAGCAAACGACCATCACAGGCAGAGATACGCCCGTTGAAATCCTCTGTCTTGCCACCATCAATGCAAATGCAAAACAACAATGATCCACCACCAATGTCATGCAAGGTCTTGGCACCTTCAACTAAAGGTGACACGACACCTTGCACCTGGTCACCAAAACCAAATCCATGGTCACTCTCCGCAGCCACCCACACCAAAGTTCCAGCCGTGAGTCCACGAGCGCCAGGCCCTTGACCTTTATCCTCACCTGAGCTTCCAGCAGCGACTCCAACTCCAACTGGTGCCTGAACAACAGGGGCAGCACCCCCAACATTCCGGCGAGCTTTTTCAGCCTGAGCTTCACGAGTTGCATCGGCTCTGATTGCAGAAAGCTCCGCTGCAGACCAGTTAGGCAATGCATATACCTGTCCAGCTGCAACACCTGGTGGAAGTCTGCCGGGTGCCGGGCGAAGTCTAAAAGAGCGAAGGTCCTCATTGGTCACGTCCATGGTCTCACAGTAGATGTCACGGTCAGGGGTGCAGACTATGTAGTCAGACTCGGCCACATGATCAAGGATAAGCCTTTCATGCACCACGACTGGTCCTCCAACATCGTACTCAAGCAAGGCGTAGCGGTTGGTGAGCATGGCGGAGACGAATTTCCGCTAACTGATTCTGAGCTAAGTCTCGAATTGCCAAAGGAGAGTCCCCAGGCGAAGATGCAGCCTCAGAAGGCCTATCCCCTCTCGGACGACCAATGGATGGAACCAACCAGCACCAGCGCAAAGATGCCACACCAGCAAAAATGATAACGACCACCACACAAATGCCAATCACCAACCGAAAGTCCAGTTTCAGAATCCAAGGATCAAATCCGGGAGCAGGAGATGGATCAATGGCGGGATCACCGATGCCAGGATTGTCGTGGTCTAAGCACTCCTTCAAAGCACGATGGATTGCTGATTCCAAGGCCACTTCCCAGTTGTCACCCCGAAGATAATTGATGACTCCGAAAGCCAGAAGATTAAGAACCGTGACACCCTGACCGATCAGTGCTCCCACTATCAGCAGGGTCCACGTTCCAATTCCCATGGCAAATGACACCTTTTTGACACTTGAGATTTAAAGAATGCGGCCAAACATCAGCTCAGGACTTCCTCAAACACGTTCAGAGAACAGATATGACAGAGGCACCAGCCAAAGGTAGTGAATGGTAGAAAGAAAAAAACATGATGAATTCAAAACCGGAAATGTTTTCGGAATTTCACCCAGATATGATTCCCACCAACATGGTAATTAAGTGGTAGAAACATCGAATGAGATACGATCGATGGAAGAAACTCCGAATCAATTGATGATATCTTGAAACCTCCACCAATTTTTGATTTGGGTTCGTTTCACTGGGAAAAAATTGAATGACTCAAACTGGAACAAAAAATTCAGCGAAGTTGTCTTTCAGCATGACTCCGATAATCTCACATAGGACTACAACATAGCGAGCAAACCATACCTATCGTTCCTGCTATTCTGCTAGTCGGAGATTTTCTAGCAAGAAAACGTCACAGCCTTTTAGATCGTTTTGGGCAAATACACTTTTTTCAGTTTGCCAAGGAAAAAATCAGAAGCCTCAAGCTGTATAGATAAAACTAGATATAAACACTATAGGCCGTTCGGGGTGACATCACATTGCAACATCTATCATCTCACCTCAATCAAACCACACTACGTTCGGAACAGAACCGCCTGGAATGCGTTCTGTAAAACCATGGAAAAAATCGGGAGTCCCGCGAATCTCTGAGTCCTGGTCGGACCTCTGTTTCTCCGGAGCACTCACGCCTGGCGGGGATGATATGAATTCTGGAGCTGATGATGCAATACTACGGTTGATGGAAGAAATCCTACACCACCTGGGATGTATGAAACCCTATGAATAATGGGATAATCATCATCCTTGGTGGTGCAGGATTTCTTCCATCAACAGTAGGGTGACCAAATCTTACTGTAATCATTTTGTCCGCCCTCCATATTCACTGTAAAACTTAATCATCTCAGCTTCCCGAGAAAACTCAAACATTTGCTGCTCAAACACGCAAGGCTTTGCTTGTCAGCTTAAGTTGATAATCCCCAGATTGAACATACTGTATGGATCTGGGCAATTTATCATAAATCCTTAATCTGAATTCAGGCCATTTTAGGTAGGATTCCCTTACTGCTGGACGGTCCACCCGTCTTGCGTGTTGTGCACATCAGGCAACCAAGTTGGCCTGATGACACTTCAGTAGGATTCCCTTACGTTGGACTACCTTTTGGGGTGACCTCGGGTGAGGTCGCTACAAATTGCCTAAATGGATATTAGTAGCGGTTTTTTTTGGTCTCATCTCTTAGTTGCATATAGTTGTAGAGTGTCTCGAGGACTTGCAGTTTGTTCGGAAATAGTTGAAAGTTGGAATCCCAAAATGGACAAGTGAGAAGCATGACAGCATGACTTGGCGCATCAACTGGACTTCATCTATGCGTTTCCCAGGGAAGACTCTCCTTATCCGGAGGCGGGACCTTAACTGTGCCATAAAAAACCACCTGGAAATGGCGATCGCCACTCCCATGTTTTGGGAGTCTATCTATACTACAGGATATACATTATATAATATATATATATATATGTATATATATATAGAGAGAGAGAGAGAGAGAGAGAGAAATACCCATTGTTGCCCTCATAGACCCAGTCGTGAAATCCTCCAAATCTATCCTTCCAAATCTTTTCTGCCTTTCACGGCATTCCCACAACCCTTGGGGTCAAAACAGCACCTCGTAACTCCTGGCTATCTAAGAATCCATCGCCATTGCGATCCAAGGTATGGAAAATGGCACCTCAATAGGATGATGATGGGATGGTGCTGGTGGGGCTGGTGGGGCTTACCCTCCCTGAAACTAACAGCAAAAGCCCATGAAAATTGGGTATCCCAAAGGGAAACGATCGTATTCCAACCATCCATTCTCAGGTGCTATGTTAGTTTCAGGGACGGTAACCTTTTTTTGGTCATGTTGTTTTATCAATTATTATTCGTGCTATGAATAGATTGAAACGATCAAAATCTGAATATAGAATTATTATTGCTGTTTTGATTTTGCTCCCTTCCAAAATGATAATGATGATGCATTCCAACTTTGATACAGTACTAATTTCAACAAATATCCTGCAGATTTGTTTTGGGCAAATTTCCAGTTCGTTGGCAGTCGGCAGCAATCATCATATCGTTGCCCACGTCCGTGTACCAATCAGCTGGATTTAGAACGGAAATTAATTGTGGCGATATGTACGATAGTGGGCAGTCGCAAAAACAAATGAAGCATGTGCAAAAACGTTACAATATTATTTGGATCACCAGAATATCTATGTCAAAACAAGGTCCTGCTTGGCAATTGGTCGCATGATTGTTGACCTTATATAATGTATATGTATTGGCATCTAACATATTATCCATGTTGGCTAGCAACTGTATATCCACGATAATCATGATGACATATCTATGATATCAGTGAAAGTGCAACCAAACAACAACCAAAGTTTGGCAACATCTGTGAGTGTTCATGTGGTTCTGACAGTGAAAAACAGGGATCTTTATTGAAACTTGTTGCCTGAGGACATTTTTCCATTAGGTCACTGGAAGTTTCCCGCATCAACTTCTCCGATTGGGATCCCTGTCTCACAGTGTCATCTTGAGACCATGCTGTAGAGACCTGGCCGTTGACGGTTTGGCGTTTTCTGGGGAAGGTGCAACGGAAAAAGTCTAGGATCCAGTACTCATAGCAACTATTTGCAAGATACATACAAACAACATGTATGTAAATACTCCAAGACATTTAAAGGAATGAAGTGGATGCTTCTTTTCGTTGAGAGTCCTTACAGGGAATGTCAAAACGACATTACATCCTTCTGCTTATATAATCGGTGCGGAACCAAATAGTATGACTGTATGGTATACAGACATGCTATGTCTGCTGTGTCTCCATTCTCCGGACGGATTCGAGACAATATCTTCACTTCTGGGTCCCAATACCACATATACATACGGAATACCATGGGAGCGAGGATGATCCCCGTCTCCGAATACAACCATGACAATCCCCTGCGCTGTTTCGACTTGTTGCGGGTTGATCAAGCAGAGTTTTGAACACTAAACAATACTAAACATCGCAATTTTCACAGGTGATAGCGGTATCCTAAGATTCCAAACCACTGTGTCAAAGCATCACTTTACCTTTTGCTTGCAATTTGCTCAGATTTCTCAAGTCTATTACAAACATGTAAATGCACTTGTGTTTTTCCTTTTTTTCGGTCACTGCCCACCGTTCGGTTGGCTTTTTTTTGTCACATCCCTCACGAGCTCAAGACGCTGCCAAAGACCATCAGTCCGAAAATGCCGCCAGCGGCTAACCATAACCTCCGCTTCAGCCTGGCGGCCATGTTGTACCTGTCGGTGTACTCGATCTCCTCTCTGCCGCGCTCCACGTCGGCGGCGGCTCGAGCCATGTGGGACTCCAAGGAATCAAAGGTCGAAGCTTGTTCTTCAGCGGCTGATGCAAGATCTGTGTAGATGCGCTGTAGACACAGCATGTCCTCGTCAACCTTTCTCAACGACTGCACCTTGTCATTCTGCAGAGATGCCTCCATCTGTTCATGTCCGGCATGTGCACTGAGCAAAGGTTTCTGGTCGTTGCCCCCGGCCACGTCGGCCGCTGCAATGCCCGTGGCCTCCAAGAGACCACCGCTGCGGCGTCGCTCCTCCGCGTTGAATCTTCGCACCACGTCCTCGAGCACTCGAGCGGTGATGGCCAAGTTGTCGGAGAGTTTTTGGTACATCATCCTGCGGTTGTTCCTTTCGGCTGTATTTTGTGCTTGATGCTGATGTTCTCTGATTCTTGCCAGAATCGTCTTGGTCTCTGACGCCTGACGCACAGCATCGTCCACCATCTTTCGACAGTGTTGAAAATCTTTCTCTGCCTCCATTGTTCCAACGAGCTTTGAAATTTGACCCGTCAGCGTCTGGATGGAATGTGTGTTGTTCTGGACCTGTCGACAGTCCTGAACATAAAACGAATCGGCATCTCGCGTGGCCAGCGCCATGGTCGTATCCTAAACTGGATCTGTCCAAACCAATTGGAGCCACTTGTCCAGATAGTTCCAATGTTCCAAATAAATACCTACAAACCAAACTCATTGGAATGCGGCATAGCAGTACTGCATACACCGTGCAAGAAGTTCTACTAAGTACATTAAAAAATGATAACAAACCCAAAAACACAACAAAATTGCATTTCATTTGATTCATTGATGGAAATTCCAAACACTGTCACTGAACCATCATGAAGATTTTGATTACAGGGACTTGGACCGACAGAACCACCAAATCATGACGTGCACACATGCACTCATAAGCACTTCGAAGACGCCCAACAAACGCCGCGATTGATTTCTATGTGTTCATGTCCTCAAAACACAAAACACCCAAACCACCAAACCGATAATGTACACACAGTGTGGAAATGCATATGTGACTCAAACATGCAATATAGTTGCCTGCGGTAGACTTTAGAGACATTTATCATGTTGATATATTTATGCTATACACATTGTAAATTGTGGTGTGTACCTTCATGACGTTGCATCGTGTTCCACAAGCATAGATAATCATAACAAGATGCAGTAAGCATCCAACAACATCTGCTCCATCGTAAAAAGCAACTGTGCAAGGTGTCAAATCTATTGTTTATCTCAAGACCAACAACAAGACTCGACGGATTTTGTGTTTGAAGATGTCCGCCGGCCTGTTAGTGGGGCAAAAGGCCCTGGTTCTCCAGCAAAGAGTGATATCCATCTATGATATCTCTGCAGTTTGCAGTACCTTGTCTTACTTCCACCTAAAATTCCAGAACTTCAACACCTTCAATTTCAACTGAAAAATGTTTTTGTTGCTTACCATCCTGCCACCGGTCATGGGACGGTCGTGCCACCTCCTTTTCCTTGGATTCCAAACGACGGTCTGACCGTCGAGCACTGGCCTTGAGAATTTCCAACAATGACGGGAAAAACCGTTAAAGGATCCATGGGTTGACGACGGTATATTTACCATGATTGGATCCAAAATTTACCAACATGTTGGTTGATTTTTATGGTAAAGGTAGGGAAAAATATACCATACATGGATCCCATGACAATTTTTCCGTTTGGAGGATCTTCTCAGATTTTTTTCTTGATAAAGGTACCGCTACGGAGATTCTTACAAGATCTGCGAAGGATGTGGACAAAGGACATACATCGAAATCTGTAGAGCTGCTATCCTGGGCTATCCGGGGATGAAATTCATGTTTTACTTGGCATCTATACAATATCATATACGTATATATGGGGTGTTTCCTAAAATGGTGGTACCCAACAACCATGGGTTTTCCTGCTAAAATGATCATTTTAATTCATTTTAGGGTGTTTTGGGGGTACCACCGTTTAAGAAAACACCCATATCATATATATATATATATCTAATATTTACATACAAAGTACATTGATATGACTTCTGAAGCCGCAAAGCCTTAAGATTCGGACCACCAAAGGGACAATGTCCTCCAGCAGTAGGGCATGTTTCTCCGATGGATTCCTAGCCAAGCATGTGATTTGCAACATCCGGAGGCAGATGTAAGGCTGCCAACTTTTCGTCTATGGCAAAAATGGGAGATGGGAAAGGGATGAGACACATCTGAGAAATCAAATTCCTCAATTAAAAAAGGGGGATATTTTGAGGCGAAAACTTCCATGTTGTCATGTTGTCATAATGTGAAGCCATGGTATTTGATACACCCCCAAACGGTTTTTTCGCATCGCAAGGTTGTCATAACGGCAAAAGCCAGTATGTCCAATGAGCTCAACTCAAACATGAAACCCTGAACTGAAAGGATTCCATGGATGAATTTTCCTCTTCCCGTAAACCTATCAAACCGCAAGAAATTGTATGATTTTTCCTTTATTATATAAAGCACATTGTCTGAGGTCACCTGATGTTATCATTTGGCTAGACCTTTGTATACGTATATCTAGCCTGTCTAAACACACAATTGTAGTCACTAACTATACTCAAAAATCGGTGGCACACATTACCAGTCATCCTTTTGTTTGGAAACATGTCCTTGCAGTGTAAACACACAAACCAAACGTCATTGATTGCTTTTTGCTGCCTGTTACGGTCAATGAAGGCACCCTCTGGCATGTGCAAGACTGCCTGGTAGCCATTTTCAAGCAGCGATTTAGGACACAGGAAGTCATACCAACATACTGAAAAACCTGCTCAGCAAACAGAAAATCTTTACTATTCATAGTGCATAGGGTGAATATGGAAAACATGTTTTCAATTTCAAACAATTCAATACAACCACCACTTCACGGTATTCAATACAAGTGGAGTGGTACATGAATGATTAACATGGAATCTATGCATACTGATTACATTCTGATTTATCAATCCCAAATGATCGGTTGAGATTTAGCAACAAAAAACCCTTGCATGTGTTTGTTTTTCAATGGTGCATGATGCGCCAAATGCACCTGGCCTGACATGGTTGAGAACTGGCAGCATCACATCCTCACTTCTGTTGAGGATGGAAGTGGTACCGGTTGATGGTAGAAATCCGGCGAGCACCAGTTGAGGTTGCTAGTTTATCATGGTTTCCACCCATTACTTGCAAGGTTTTATACATTCCAGGTCGTCATTTGGAATTTCTTCCATCAACAGTACGCTGATGTTACCACAAACAATCGAACAATTTTGAATCTCTCTCTGGATCAATCCCATGCCTTTTTTTGGGGGAGGGTATGTCCAGGATATTGAGCTAAATTGGACGATCGCTTGTTCGCAACGTTGAAAACCCTGATGACTCATTATTATATCACTGGGTAGGTAGCAGAATCCTCTACAACAAATAGCCAAATAGCCAGGCTTTTGGTCATTGCTCACTCCGATCACCACTATCCATTTTGGATCACCACTGTTGGGGGTTTGTCAGCACCAATCCCCACCAAAGGTGTCCTGCTATCCGCAACTGCTGATGGATTTGCAGCACTGCAGTTTTACCGCTGGCCTCGCGAAGTTGGCTGCGACGTGAAGTGAGGTGCGGATCTCCAGGTATTCTCAATGTATAAAGCAATTTGTAGAAGTTCTAGATATGCACTTGGTTCTCAACTCAAAGGCAAGCTCTACATGCAATCTGAGTCAATAAATTTTTTCTCAATGACTGAATGAATCAATCCATCAATCCATCAATCCATTCCAGAAAAGAAAAAAGGAAACAAAGATGCTGTTTGACAATGACCTCCATGAAAAGGTTTCCAGGCTTCGTCAAATTCACCTGGGCTCATAGAGTTGGTCGGAGATTTTCACACCTGACTGGGAGAGATATACATAGATCACTTTACCACTTCACCTCATATCATGTCTTTTATGTATATATCTAACTTAACCATTACTTAACCATCAAACACATAGGCAACCTAGATTTTTTGGGGGAAGAACTCAAAGTCGTCTTTTCCTTTGTGAAATGGCCTGTGGGTCCCCACACGTGGATGTATCACTGTCATTAGGGAGCCATGATACCATTAATTGATGGAACAACATGTGTTTTAATACCACCTAATGATTGTGTAACGTATATGCAAATATAAAAGCAAGAAAACACACTGCATGCACACACATGCCAGCAACATATTCCACATATGTAACATTGAACATGATATATATATATATATACATACAACTAACTATGTGATAGTGTTATCTCTCATCTGCACACTGTATCTCTATAGTATAACTTGCCCATGAAAAAACGACCCCTTTCACCATTTCCCTCATGTCGAACCTCATAATGTTCCAATTTAAAGACTTCACCTTGGAGTCTCCTGCGGAGAAACTGGAGCGCTTTTGGCTACGTGTTGGGCCAGGTAAGAAATGACATGAGAGACTTATTGGGCCTTTTCCTCATGACATGTCAATACATTTCAATTACTTCCTATCTTTTTTAGAAGTCTTCTAAATGTCTTCAGAATCATCCAGAAAAAGTTACACAGACAAAGGCAAAGTTTGATTTGTCTGTACGGGTGATATATATATATACACATATTTATATAGTGATTTGCTTGATTTTCCCATTGTAAAATGAATAGATATTTTCATCCTACACTTCACTTTTTCTGAGATCATTATTCCTATCTGGCAAGGGAACTACCATCATTTTTGGAGCTCTCTGCACGCCTCTGGGCTGGTAAAAGAAGTTCCAGGCCGGCCAGGTGCTTTCCCTTTGCCTATGAGATCAGCAGGTCATCAGCTCCTATGAAAAACTCCGTTTTTCTTGGATCCTAGCTTGGTCTATTACGCAAGCTTGTAGCACTATCCATCTACCCTCTGTTTTGGGAGAAGTATAATGCCAGTTATCAAACAATCCCAGGGAAGGGTGGTCTGAGGCTTCTGTGCCAATTCCCGTGTGTCTACCGCAATCCGTAGATCAATCATTCTGGTGAAGGTCACTAAAGGTTGCTTCAAATAGATTGCATTCATGCATCTTTGAAAGTCTTGGAACTACATCTTCGGCTAAATACTTTCTTTGGGATGCTGAACATCATCTACTGCCATCTAGATTCCAGTGAACTTACACACTGTCATGTTGACAAACCAGCACAGTTCTTGTATAATCCAACTGTGTTGGATGATATTCCTCTTGCAAAAGGTGGGTGGCCGAATTGCCCAAAACTTCACACGGATTTTTCTGGTGTCTGCCTTTGAAACCAAGATCCTCAACGAATTCATATCACTTTTGTCCAGCCTTTGGCATAATCATCCATGTCAACCACAATCACCTTGATGTATCCAAATATATGTCATATTACCCTCTACATCTTAGCATCGCCCAAAAAATCTCATGGCCCCCAGTGGAACCCTTCAAGTGAAAGAAAAAAGCCTCCCAGCTCCAAAATATTGTTTGAGAATCGCCTGATAATTGATATTTTGAACCTCCCCAAAAAAAAACACAAATTGGTAGTTTGGGTCAATGTGTTTCCTTTTCCAGGGGCTTCCAGCCGTTTTTCCCCCCCGAAGTTTATAGTAACAGCTCGCCCCTGAAAATGGATGGTTGAAAAACGATCCTTTGGGATTTTGGGGCAGGTAACTTTTGATGGAACATTGGAAGTGTATACTTCCTCCCATCATGGAAGTCAAAAATGGCTCCCTCCAATAGTAGTTACCTTTCAAATATACCCATTTTCCATCATTTTCCACTGAACCATGGCAGCAAACCCACGAGTTTTCCGTTTCGGTGATTCGATTTGACTGCAAGCGCGCACCTTGGAGACCCACTCGCTGAAGTGCAAGCGCACTTCACCCAAACCGTCGCGCCTGAGTTGCACGGTTTTCCCCACTGAAATCAGCGTCATCTTTATATCAACCGCAGGACGTGTGATATTATTGTTTGGGATAGATAAAAATATCATAATTGTTTCGTTGGTGTGATAATGACTGCAAATATTCAAATTTCCAAATCCGAACATGCCAAATATTGTGAACATCGAGAATATCAGGAAGCAACTCACATCATATCCCGAGTCCTCTTTACTACAGGAAGCTTCCGACGAATTTTGTGGCACTATGCACCACATGAAGCAAACATCATTACATTTGCCACAGTGTCTTGATAGGAACAAAATGATTTAGTGTTATTTTTCCAAGCCAAGCGGTGATCCCACCAAAATTGCGATGCCTCCTGCCGTCTTGCAACATGGACAAACATGCCCCATGATTGGAGCAATACCAACATAGAACCGAGCCGAGGGGGGATGATGCGGGCAGAAACCTGTGTGATAAACAGCGAAGACCAATCATCATACTCACCTTTTTTGAAAAACATGGCAACTCTCGAAAGGTCATAATTACCACTATTCTCTTTAAAAGCAATAGATACTGTAGGACTTGCATCATCAATATCTTGACCATAAACCAACATCATCTAGACCAGCGCATCTCAATTGGAAACTCCATCCACATAGGTCACAAACTATTCTTCCCGGGGATGCGGACATCTCGGCTGCAATCACCTTCGGTGGCACCTAAGTCAATATGCATTGATAGTTGATGGAAAACTCTGCCTACACCAACAGACTGAAATACAACATCCCATCAAAATCCTGCCCCAGTTCATATACTCATAGACCTATTACTGTAATAAATATATATATATATAAAACATTATAGACCTCGTTACAGTGTCCCAGCTATATCAGGAAACATGTCTCATGAGTCATGAGCTCCGTTTGTTCTTTCCCTCTCAATGGAAGTAAACAAAAGCAGAACATTCGGAAACACTTTACTGCAGGCCATTTCTGCAGGCCGCCCAGTGGCATTGTCTCTGGAAGAAAGGCTGCCAGCCACTTCTGCTGCACTGCCTGTCAAATGCAATGGGTGAATGGGTGAGGATTGACTGAAAAAACAGAGCAAGATGAATAGACAGTAATTAAGGTTGTTGTGCAAACAATCCCATCAACCTACAGTCTCAGTTTCACTTTTCTGCAGAACAATCCCAAGAATTTTGCATAAACTTTGTTTCTGTGATTGGCTTCACAGAAACAATCCCAAGATTGAGAGAAGAGCCCCTTACAAACCACCTAGTTGCCATCACTACACTTGAAGATAACCTTCACCTGGCTGAATCAACGATTTTTGCCAAATCATCTAATCATCCAATATCCTCCCAACAATAGAAAGGTTGATTGAGGTTCCCCAAAGCCAAAGGTGGCTTCGTTTAGCTGTCAACATCTTAACTTGGCAACCTCAGAATTCAGGCTCTAGTCCTTCAATCGGTACTAAACCCAAGACCAAAGTGACCAAAATTGGAATGTTTGAACAGTCTCATCAGCTTACACTTCTTCCTATCATTGTAATTAGTGTCATCTTGTGTCATCTTTTTCCGAAGGATTCTTCCAATACCAAAGGTAATACAAGTCACGATGTCAACCCGTTATCCTCGTTGTTTCTCCCAACGGGTTGGGGCCACCTTTGCGGAAGGCTTGGGAAGTCAAACTCCGCAGATCCTCTTTGCGACCCAAGATCTCGAGGTCAACTTCACCTCGATGCTGGATGATGCTGGGAGGTGTCAATGTCAAAGTCGGGAAAGGAGCGATGAATTGAACCAAAAACAGAGATACTTCAGATGAGTTTAATATATTCTCAAGGTCAAAGAGTCAAATCTTGGTCCTTTGGTGCGATGATCTCACGGATACGGTACTTGTCATGATTGCTAACGTGCATTTTTACATCTGAATCATACGTCTAAGATATTATTTGCGGAATATAAATAATGATCGTACAATGCACAGTATCGATTGCATATCTTCAAAAAAACAATTTCAAAATGTTTCATTGAGACTGAGACTCTTGACTTCCACATGACATATGACTCAAGCTGATCATCAACGCCCGACATAAGCACACACCTGATACGCAGTACTCCCCAAGCATACATCTGAGATGTCCACTTTCCTCCAATCTTCTAGAACCTGTTTTGTTGCAGTTCAAGGACACAACGGGATAACAACTTCAGTACGGTGGGCTTCAAACCGGAATTCTACCAAAACTTTCGGGGAATTTCAACAATCAACCAGCCATTTCCCTTTCTCAGCTCCTCCGCGCTTCTCAAAAGATGACACAACGAAAAAGTGACATGTCTCACAAAAAACAATTGTTCTTTGCTAGCTGGTGGAGGAGATCCCAATAAAATCCCTCATCCACAATGAATACCTCCACCCATCAAGGCCGTGCCGGGGATGCTGGTGATGTTCGTGCTGTTGGTGCTGTTCGTGGTGTTGGTGCTGTTCTGGATCTCAAAAGCTTCCAAATCCTGAAACGGGCATGGATTGAAAACAAACGATTGCTTGTTGTGTAAAACGAAAAAGGGTACTACATATACTGTATAATACTGTATATATATATATATATTGTATATATAGGTGTATATATCCACATCATATATAAATCAATTTGTGTGTCTCTCTATAAATCTATTTACGTATTTATATAAATATATAAAATATATATAGCTACAGCTAGGCAACAGCGGTGGTGGGCGGACCCCTTTGAACTTTGTGAACTAAAAGCACCGTGGGATGCCACAGAAACCTTAGCCTTTCGTTGAGTAACTTGGCTAATGGGAAACATCAAACATTGGAGGTTTGACGAGCTTTGCAAGCAAAGTTTAAATGTTCATCAAATACTGTACAAAATGCATTTCATCAATTTCTACCTTCTCAAGCCATATCATATCTCCGATCTTGAGATATTCATGGTATCACAATTCCTGCCCTCACAAATTGTCCGATGATTCTTCCCCCTCACAAACCTGAATACGTCATTGATGGCTCTGAGAGACCCAACGAAGAAGCTGGGATCATTGAAATCCAAAGGATTTAAATCGCTCCCGTTTGCTGTCAGCATGGCTGTCTGACAGGATGGGGTTCATGGTGTGGTGGGGCAAGGCGAACAAGGAGAAACAAGCTGGAGGTTGTCTTCAAACAAGGAAAACACATCCGTTCTTCAGGGCACAAGAATGCCAAATGCTTAGCATGCGGTAGTTCATCAAGATTTTATATAGAATCTTAGATTTTGGATATATATATATTATAGTATGAGTATATATTGTGGTACTGTGGCTACAATATTGATTTTCCCGCAGTTTGTCAAGAACCGCAGGTAAGAATCCAGCCCACACCCTGGCTCCAATCATGCTGCATCCTGCCAGGCATGTTCAATTCAAGTTCAAAAGAAATATCACACCCCGACCTTGGTTATCACACCCCGACCTTGGTTTCTTACACAACAAAACAACAAATTTCATCAAATCTTCCATCTTCTACAAGGTCAGCTCATACTATCACCAACCAAATTCCCTTGCCATCCATGTTTCGTGTCGTGTCCGGCTGTTTTGGGGGACCTCTAGAACGGTTCCCCGGTCGTGCTTCTGGAGCAATGGATCCTTGAAAGCCAAGACCTGCTAAACAGCTGAATAGAGACGGTGCTCGTTTCATCAAGCCGCAGTCCTGTTGAACTCTCACAAGTTTCTATTCAGCGTGATCTGTATTACTTGGAAGCTACTAATATGGGATATTGTCTATATATGCAGTTTGATGTTGTGACTTTGAGATTGTATTCATTTACAGTATCAAGTGACATGTGAACATCATCTAAACTAGAAAATGAATACCATCACGTCACTATCCAAGTACATTGGAATCCCGAACATATTCAACCATGAGATGTATAGGTTTTGCATCCTTTGCAAAGCAAGCATGATGGAGTGTGTATCCGCATATCACTGAATCTCACAAAGGCGGTTACCCCAATGTATAGGTTCTTGCATTGACAAAGACATAGGCCACTTCATATGCATATTTTGTGAGGAATCAAAGGGCACCACAATTTCATCAATCATCCGAATCATAACCTTATGCCAATTCTTCCTTATGTCTGAGATGATGATTGGCCGCGGCAATCACCTGTCACCCGTGGGTTCCCGTGTCCACCTCCAAACGTTCACGCTGCCAGTGATATAGGGAGGTTTGCATGATCTTGGACCTTGGCATGAAGGCGGCCATGACATCATTGAGAAGTCCTCATTGAAAATTGTATATACATACATCTTGTGCTGTTCTACGTATGCATGCATGCATGTATGTATGTATGTATGTATGTATGTAGGTAGGTAGGTAGGTAGCTAGGTATGTAATCAAATCAATCTATAATATATATTTGTCTGAAAACCATTGTTACTCTTCCGTATCATACCACAAACAAAATATCATATGTACAATATGCACATATGTTTCTATCATTATACGATTGAAATTGTGTGGCAAATGTTCACGAAGACCCAATACGTTGCCTTTCACTTTGCAGATTTTGTTAAGGTGTGTGAGAGAGATACACATTTGGTCAAACAATGATGAGCAGTACAGTACACGCATGACCCCCCTTCGGGTGGATCATGTTTTTCCATTTGCCCTCAGTATCAGCCCGAGAAACCTAATGTCATTGTTGATGTGATCACATTACAATAACATCACCTGTATCACTCAACGCCCAACCTCCAGCTAGAGAGGAACAAATCATTCTTTTTAATCACATGTCGATCTCATCTGGTTGGTGGTTTCAACCTATCTGAAAACTATGAGTCAAAATAGGTTAATCTTCCCCAATTTTCCGGGTGAATATTCAACATGTTTGAGTTGCCACCACCTAGTCATGCACTTCCAATAAACTGCGCTGAGTTCTCTACTTGTCCCAAGTCGGGGTAGCATCTTTTGGCTTACAAAAGCGATACGTCGATGTGTCCTGACCCGGCGGAGGACAAGTCTGAGGCTTGGATCGAGTGTCCAAGCTTCCAAAAGGCGGAGTTTTCAGGAATGAACAAGAAATTCTCACCAAAAAAAACACTAGATCTACAAAGATAATATGAATACATATGATATTCATAAATATAAACACGTACTTAAAATGTAGGATAATGACAGTAAAATCATATAAAATTCCATGGAACTTCATGTATTCGTATTCTCAACTTATAAAACCCATGGACTTTCCGCCGCCACCCAAACACCCTATGGATGCACTGAAACGGATCTACCTGAGTAGCTACCATGCAAGTTGGCAACAACTGCAGCTGCCGAATTGCGAACTCCTCAGGGAACCCCAACGAATGTTCGCTGGTAGACCCAAACCCCACCACTCCAGATATGGATTCTTTTTGGAATGCAGAATGACAGTCATGGATATGGCTTTTTGATGGTTAGTGTTGGATGAAAATTATGGGATCATACTGACATCCTATCAACAAAAAAAACATATGTGGCTGTTATAATCAAAGTGACAACAACTCTATCTAGTATATATATTCTAAAATTGCTGGAATTCTATTCCACTCGCAATTTCTTGCAACCACATTTTAGAGAGATTCCAAAGTGTAATTGCATGATATTTCAGACCAGTCATTTTTGATGTTGTGAGTGCGGAGGTAAGCCAAAAGTGGGCCTGTAAGCATGTGAATGCCCCATTGAGCTTCAAGAAATCTGGATGGATAGATGGTTGGATGGATAAATACTGCACCAAGAAGATCCTACAGTAAGTTTGTGCAGTTGTGTCTTTGCTTCTCAGAAAAGTCATCACATGTTTCAACAAAGGGTTACAGTATGTTACAATGACTGGTATCAATGTGGATGAATTCTTACAGTATTTCACCAACGAACAGCAATAAACAAGGCTGGATCCCGGAGCCCCCCAATTAAATTCCGGCCATTTTGGAAGGTTTGAAAAACGAGAACTAAAAACCATCCCTTATAAAAAAGTGAGGTCTGCTGAGGTCTGTGCAGTCTGTCCAGAAATGTCCAGAAGTGTGATCTATATGGGTGTTTCCCAAAATAGGGGTACCCCAAAATGGATGGTTTATAATGGATGATTTGGGGGTACCCCCTATTTTTGGAAACACCCATATAATCTATATCAATTTATAATACACAATTTGAAAATCTATGATGTCTGATTCTCTCCTATGCTAGAATTGCCACATTGCCTGAAATTCCCCCAATGCGATTTGCCAATCCTGCGTCATATTGGAAAATGGTGGACCTTTGGTAGAATCTCAGGCAAAATATTAAACTGTATATCTGACGCTATCCAAGATTTTGGATTTGAACATCTTCTACAAATCCGATGATATATTTTCACTTAGTACCAGTACCAGGGGCATTTTGAAGTTTCCTGGTGATTCCTTCCGCGGTGTTTCCCCGAGAAAACAAGTCGACCAAGGTACGGCGATGGTATCGGAGGATTCGAAGACCCAACTCACCTGCATCAAGGCTCCAGAAATTTGTAGTGATTGGGAAGGCATCCAAATTCGGGGATGAGAGTAAAGTCAAACATGATTTCTAGAAGTATACACTATATTAGACTATAGAATATATATATATACTTTATTATCAAATATACATGGTCATGGTATATATCATATATCTAATACATATGAACAAATGATTAAAGATATAATACACTGAAGTAATTTTCGAAAACATCTATAGAAGACACTAAACAGATTGGCAATGGCCCCCATGGCCATCCTTGTCCGTTCTAGGCCATTTCACCAACTGAAGACTATTGACAGCAGGCAATATCAAAAGAAACCGGACAATCAGAACATCACAATCTCTAGTTGCATAGAAGACCCAACTCCGGATTTTTGCAGAAAAGTCGACTTGCACCTAAGTGAGCAGCAATAGCAAGTTTCATCTAGACTTCTGACTGTGGCAAACGCAAAATTCCTACCTATAAAACAAGTATATCATATCATCTTTTCAGGTATGTGAAGAGTTTCCCACTGCCGAAACTCAGTTCGGTCACTTCATGACTTTTCCACTCAAACCTTGACCCTGTGGCCTGAGAAAACTCCAGGTTCTTGATGGAAATGGCTGAAGACATATTCTTACATCCTGTGCATGTATCGCTACCTCAGCTTCGCATGTCAAACGTTTTTGCGGATTCATCATCGTATTTGGAAAAGCAATGCTTCAACAGGTGCAAAGAACGTATGATACAATAAATATACAAGTGTATATATAAGTATAAATATAAATATGTATATATATATATACATATAACATATATAAAATTTGCTAAAATTTACGAAACAACATCTAAGATGCATGGCAATATGTGTTTACAACTGCCACACATAGCACTTATTTCAAATATGATTGAAGGTGTAGGCCATGGTTCTGCAGAATTCCAATAACCTGTTTCATCACCTGTACCTGTGACTGCATATCATTCAAGGATAACACACCTATGCATCTTTAGATGTGGGCCATGTAATCACCTATCTCTTGGAAGCTGTACCATCTATTTGACGGACTGTGGGAAAGTCCACTGAATCCTGCCAATCTGGGCCACCACACTGTTCACCACTGCAGCACTGTCAATCCAACCTTGGCTTTTCTTGGTGAGTCGACACATGTTTGCAAGGCCAAAAGGATGATACCCGGCCCATCTTGGATGTTTGGTAGCAGTTGCATCATTCCATAAGGTCTTCCTCTTTTTTTTGGCGTCTTCAATGATTTTAATGCTACACGCATCTTCCTGTTGGACTCAGTGGCACCAACCCACATTGCTTCCTCGACATCTTTTGTAGATGCACCAGCAACAATGACTGGAACACATGTAAGACATTGTAAGACCAAACTTGGTTTATTTAATTCTTTACAACCTGAAACGGAAATACCATTTTTGATGCCCATACCATCCATGTATGGCATAAGTTACCTACATTTCTCATAAGAATAAACCAAATTTAAGAAAATATACCACACATGGATGGTATGGGATATGTTGTCCCAAAAATAAAGGTGGCTCCGTTACGAATCGGCTACCATTCAACGTTGTGAGCTTCCCAGCGATCAAAGGTGGCAGAGGAGTTGGCAGATGCCCACAAGCGAAGCTCCTAGTTGCTGGTTTCAAATCCATCTTCCAAACAAATATTAGTCAACTTGGATCATTTCCGCAGGGGTGAAAATCAAAAATATTTCAAACCACTATCCAGATACACATTTTGTTGCTTGTTCATATTCAGTAGGGATTGTAGTGTTTTGATGTTTCTCCCCGCTGTCAAAAGCTTCAAGTTCCGATCGTGAGCAGGTAAGCATTTTTTTAAGTTTCAATTAAACCTTCTTTCAGTTTACAACCCATCTGCCCATCTGCCAAAAAGTCGTTGATCGGTGCGGATCTAGCACAATTTCACAGGTTGAAATGCAAAGTATCTGAACCGTAGTGTATAAGAAATAGTTATGGGAAGTTTTGAGTACCTTTCTCAGGAATCCAAAATGAGATCCAAAAAATCTAGGAGGTTAATCAACGCATGACATTCCTTAAGGGTGAATGTCATGGGTTTTTGAAAGTTGATCCCTTTTCGACTCAGAAATTTCACACTCTGGGTTTCCCAAGGTTGTGTCCAAATGCTGCAAACTGATGTCGAAGATACTGCTCAACAAGTACAGTATATCAACATTTGACATTGTTTAAAACAGTCTAACCCCAAAACTCCTTGATGATGTAGGCACTTCGGTCACATAACCAAAGATCTTGAAAGAACTGCTTACCTGCTCACCACTTCTATCATATCCTAAGACAACACCGAGTCACGTCCTGCCGCCCTGTCCTCAATGAACACGTTGTCCACAAATAGATAAGCCTTGGTCATGGGTTTCATCAAGAATTTGAGCACATGAAAATCAGGATCAGGATCTGCTTGGTGGTTTAGAAATCCAAGTATCTTTCTTCGAAGTAATTCCAGGCAAATGCAACACAAGTGATATCTAGGCATTGACAAGAAGTTGGTTGGCAACTCCATGAATTTTTGCAGACCGAGCAAATTATGTAATTTACAACTACAGCAGGTATATGTCATCTCTTGCCAACATGATTTTCCTGCCAGCATCAACATGAAACCTGTCCCTTGATCTTCTCTTACAATGGCAGCAACACCAATGTCACAACAAAAGCACCCACCATCCAAAGTCCATAAGTTCCCTGGCTCGTATAAAAGAGCAGCTGACCCCACTGAGTCCAGAAGGACAGGATGCTGTTTCCGAGCCGCTGGACAGGGAATACCTGCCACCCAAAGATGTGGGCAGGTAGGAAGGCAAGTGGTTGAGATCGATTGTGATTCGAGATTTTTGATGCTACCGGAAGATATGTGAAAAATCATTGAAAATCCCACAGAGGCCCCCCGAAACTAAGATGGAAAGGAAGGATAATTGTGGAAAGAATCCATATTTTCTGATTGATTGACCTTGTATGCAGGTTTTTCTTCTTCCAGTTCACTGAATCGGAAACAAATACACTTGCAAGCAGCAACCCTGTTGTTCAAGAGAAAGGCAAGTCCTCAAATAGGATCTGAAACCGCCACGTTCGCAGCAACATCTTCCTTTGACGTGTTTTCGGTTCACATGATCTTCTTCTGAAACTCTTGCCACTTGCATGTCTTTGATGTTCCAACCAAATTGACAATTTTGCTGTTGTTGCAACATCTTGATATTATCGGCTTTCCCAACTCCATTCCCACCATCAAAACAAGCCACCTCCAAATCAAGTGCCAGTTGGAAGAGGCCACTGTTGTATTGAATCCGGTGCTAATGTTCATTGTCAAAGCCTCTTCCAGCTGATGGTCTCCAGAGGGGTAAGTGGCTATAGTGATCTGTTTTTTGAATCATGGAGATACGGTGTAGTGATTCATATGTATATATGGATGTTTCCGAAAATAGTGGTACCCCCAAATCATCCATTTTAATAGGGTTTTCCATTATAAACCATCCATTTTGGGGTACCCCTATTTTGGAAACACCCATATATATATATATATATGTAGTCTATGTATAAGGAGATGTTTGTATGTAAAAACACATATCATATCTTATGCATCCAATACACCTATAGAGACCGAGATCTATAAATTCACACAACTTTACATCTATACTTCTATAGATACATTAACATAGTATGTATGTATATATATATATATATCAAATAGGTGTAAACATGAAACATCATCTACAACTTTTTCAGCACCCTTTTTTCCTGTATATCATCCCATGGAATATTGAAGCCATCAACGGTAAATCACTTTGACAGTCCACGATCTGAAAGGTGACATGCAAACATAGACATGTCATATTGATGATCTTGCAGAATAATACAAATCCAGTAGTCAGTAGTCATAACATCGAGTAGTGATGATTTGTTGTGTTTTTTCTAAAACATCTTTCACAAATACAGTGAAAACTGAAAACTCAAGCATTCACATCCAGTAGGAATTGATCTTCACCAGTCATTCACCGAAAAACAACAAAAACACGAGGATTTGAGGCCTTTAGTCCCACGTCAGTAGAGGCAAAGTTGGATCCATTGCTCGACCTCACAACAAAGGTAAAGTCACCAACAGTTGGAAGCTTTTCTTTTAAAGGCGTACCAAAGAAACTTGATTGTAAGTAGAATCTGGAAATACATGATGGGTGTTTTTCTTATATTTCGGTATGTATATAACTATGTATAATATGTATAATATAAATACATACAATATATTTCTATCATATCTCCAGTCCTGCACAAACCTCATCAATGTTCATCCAGGACTCCAAACGACGGGGAGGCGTTCCGCAGGGCAACATATTGACCGAACCTCAGGTTGACTTGACATGGCGTGTACCCCCCGAAAACTAACGGCTGGAGCCTCAAAATGGATGGTTTTAAATGCAGGAATCTCCTTTTCCTTTTTGAACATATCCCACCTTTAAAGTAAAAGTAATCTTTCAAAGAGTTCAGTGGTAGGGGATATGATGTTAGTTTCCAGGAAGGTAAACCATGTTTGAGGATCAAAGCTTTGCAACTATCACCTTTCACTCGCAAGGTTTCGCCCGCCTTGAAGTTATGTCCGGAAGTGACAGCTGTCCACTAAGGGTAGCCTCACATGGTGGCAAATTCACTCCCGGGATGGATGCCTGAAAATTGAAAAATGAACATGGTTCAAGAAAACAAAAACTGAACGGGCATTCAGTGGACATGTCGATTTTTGCTTCGATGGTGATGATGTCAAATGCGATTTGACTTCTTGTTGCAGTTTAATTGAGCATTTAACATATGTCCTAGTATAAATATTGAAATATAATCATTACAAGCTATGAACCTACAGTTGGTGGTTTCAACCCAGTTCAAAAATATATGAGTCAAATCTGAGTCAACTTCCCCCAAGTTTCAGGGTGAACGGTGAACCTGAAACCACGACCCAGTTTTGACCACAACACTGGCGCCCTCATGTCACCGGGATGCCTGCAACATAGACACCTCCAAATCCTCATCCACGGCCAAACTAGGCACCTGAAGTCACTGAAAACAAAAACACCGGACGGTTGACGTTTTGGTGCAAAAGATTTCGTCCTCAAAATTTCCTCAATTTCTGGTTTACAGTTTCTGAAAGCGTACACTACTTTGGTCATTATAGTCATTGTAGTCCTGGTCATACACCATTTCTGGATTCTGACACTTCACTATGTTCTTTAGGTTTCTGCTTTTCATGGTGTATTTGTCAAATGTCTTTTCTTTTTGCTACGGAACCAGGATGCCACAGGATACCGCAAAGAAACATAACAACACAACATCGCTCAAATTGAAAAGCCAGTATAACCTATAGGGATTGTTAGATATATCTGAAAAAAGGTACACCCTTGAATAGTACATATATTGTGAGTAGTATATACATAATACTAGTAGCACATCCATAGTTGATTATCATACACGATTCCCAAACATGTGTGTATATAAAAAAATATAGTACGTGTATATCATAGTATATACGTGTATACTTGTAATATACAACCAATCACTGCACCACGTGCCTCCTCATAGGCTGGCTGGGAAGGTACATGCGCAGCGAGCTCAGGACTGCCTGAATTCAGCTCTTCCACCTGGAGCAGAAAGTCATGTTTGTTCATGGAGAGAATCTCACAAAATCTGGATCTCGTTTACATATAATATATATGATATGTAATATTCTGCGTAGGTGACGGTGGCACTGCCAACTGCCAAGTACCAGCTCATCTATCTATAGTGGTTGTATATATATTTGCTATGTTTGGAAAGAACCAAATGGATCCAAAAGGGTGTTCTGGTACTCTTCTTCCAATACCTGGACTTGTTAATATGTATCTGTATATATTCATACTCACTCATCACCCGTTGTTACACCCCTGAAAACTAACATGGAACCTGAAAATAGGCCATCCCAAAAGGAAATTAGTACTCCAACCATCCATTTTTAGGTGCTATGTTAGTTTTCGGAGGTGTATACCTACTAGTATCAACCAACTCAACAAAACTCCAAAAAAATCTCCCCAGTGCGTCACCGTCGTAGTAGTGCGGCAAGGGCAAAAACGTCGCAGGCCATCCGATTTGGCATCGCAACCTGAGCATCATCCCCAGAGGTGAAGTAAATGGACCCCAGCAGTACAAATGACAAATACCCTCCCTGAAACTAACATTTTCGCCCCTGAAAATGGATGGTTGGAATACTAGTTTCCTTTTGGGATGGCATATTTTCAGGTGCTATGTTAGTTTTAGGGAGTGTAACTCTTTTTCACCCACCAAAAAAATATATCGTCATAATGTTCAATGTTCAAAAAAATCCAAAAAACGGACAATCCAAAGCATTTGCGCCAGTGAGAGATTTGAAGGCATGTCTTTACGACCCTGGATTTTGTGGTGGCCTGATCCGCTTCCTATCCGCTTGTCCACTGTCTTTTCCCAAATGTCATCAAGTTTCTCAAGGATTATCAAGGCTAATGAAGGATTCAGGTATATGGATATTTGAATATTGGATATCCAAAGAGGAGTACCTAAGGAGTCCTAAGGAGTACCCGGTGATGGAAACGAGTCATTTTTGGCACCCACTGGAAATTCGGGCTGTCAAAAAACAGACGTCTTGATGTTGCATCATCGGGAAAATCTTTCTGCAAAACATCGATCCACATCTCTGAAACTTGTGGGAAAGTGGCTTGGCTGTTTTGATGGTTTCAGGTGGTTCCCACAAACTCGATGTCTCCCTGGAAACATCCACCAAAAAAGATCCCAAAATAGCTGAGTTGTTTTTTGAGTGCCTGGGTTTACATGACATTTGAATGTACTTGATGGTTTTATGATTCATGGCTGTGCAGCTTTTGTTTTAGAACTTGCAAAACTGAATAGCGCCAGTAGTGTCAACAATTTCCATCAACTTTCTCAAAACTATGCCATAGATTCTGCAACAACCAAGAAAGGTTCCAATGAGGGACATTGAATTGAAAGTACCATTCTTTCCCAAGTAGTCTTTTTGAAAAGCCTTCCTTCATATTTCGGAAGTATAGCATCCCCACCCCTTAGCTGGGGGGGGGGGACCCTAAATGTAACTTACATTTTTGGCTTCGGAGAGCCTCAAAAATGTAATATTACATTTTTGAGGTAAATCGCCAAAAATGTAAGTTACATTTTTTGAGGCACAAAACCAAACCCACAAACATGTAGTACTATAATTGGTGCGATTTACCTCAAAAATGTAATCTTACATTTTTGAGGCCAACATTCAAACAATCAAAACAACTCACATTTA